>JAPYYV010000964.1:0-28882 GCA_030522625.1 Copidosoma aretas
CATCATCATCATCATCATCATCATCATCATCATCATCATCATCATCATCATCATCATCATCATCATCATCATCATCATCACCATCATTATCATCATTATTATCTATATACTATTATCCATATTTGCACTATTCTGAATCTATATTAATAACTAGAGGTGTGCCATATTTCAAAAAGTATCGATAATTGGTATCAATAATTATCAGAATTCTCAAGATATCCTTGATATATCTGAGCTTAAATATCGATAATGAACATATAGGAAATATCGATAGCTGATAAAATATGTGGGTGATTTCATAAATAACTCAAGTACTTCATGAAGATTATGTTTAAAATAAGACATTTAATTATCTTAAGTTAAAACTTTTTTTAAATGGTACACACTAAATTTCTCTAGATACGTTTTTTACATCAAGTCGAAAATTTTTTTGCTTAGCCGTTAGATTGAAAAAACAGGCAAATATGTCGTTACCGCAACGCGAAGCATTTAAAATTTACAGTTTTAGTGGTTCATACTGCCTATGTGTTGACTTTTTATTTTTTTAAGATATATTTTCCAAAAATCTAAACCGTCTAGCACCCTATTTTGTAGTTTGGGACGACAAAAAAAATTTTAATGCGTACAAGGCGTTTTAATCATAAAGCCTAGTTTTAACACTTGTGAATTGCGCAAGCCAAATGATTGAGTTGGGCTAAGTGGTCGATTCTTTGATATTTGGATCTACCCATTTCGTATAGAAGAGCGAATAAGCATATCGACCAATTTTTTTTTGAGTAGAAATTCTAATACGGCTAGTCGTAGGTAGTAGTGTCATCGCGAATACAGAGTTCTATTGACTGTCTATAGAAAGTGGTAATTACCACAATGCCCCTAAACTTTAAGGTATTTTAAATTATCGATTAGGTGACTATAGTGTACAAAGGCGTTTGTAGTGAATAGATACCAAACTAAATTTCGTCAACAAATTCTGATCTCAGGCTTCAGAATTGCCAAAAAATGTCATGAATGTAGTGCTTTTTAAATTTTTTTTTTTTAATCTCATTAAAGTTAACATGTATTTTCTAAAAATGGCAATAGAGCCGGGTCCAAAAGTTTTTAGCTTGTTTGAACCTCTCATGTAGCAGAAAAAATAATGAATACAATTTAAACTAAATTTAAAAAATGCTATTTTACTCACTAAAATAACCTGTTTTTTGTGAAATGACTCATCAATATATTGTGTAGTGGAATTACTAAATTTACTATATATACATAATTATTGTGTTACTTGCAATACTGATATTATATAATTTCATTGTATACGTATACGTTATTAAAAACTACTCTGTTTAAGTTTCAAGTGCACGGAGAAAAATTTTGAGTTAAAAGAGTACACGTACTTGGGATAGAAGAGTTCAAGCAGGTATGAAGCTTATACAGTTCCTTGAAGTACGTGTACTCTTTTAACTCAGAATTTTTCTCCGTGTGTAAGATAAGTCCACTCACAAACCATAAAATACTTATTTCTTACTCTGTTGTTGATTGCTCACTGCTCAGTACATAATACGTGTTCACTCGACGAATGACTACATCACACTGTACGTAAAGCATCTGGTGAGGTGAGCCGCGCAGCTCATTGCGTAGTATAGAGTGCGCAGCTCAGCAATTTTACTAACACTTTTGACTCATCCTGCTGACAGTGCTGACTAAGCTCACATTATTCTTAATTGCGCGCATTCTCTAGCGCAGCTCACCAGATACTTTGTTTACAGTGCGATCTAGTCATTCGTTGTGTGAACACGTATTGTACTGAGCAGTGAGAGATTAACAACAGAGTAAAAAATAAGGAGATTTGTTTTGTGAGTAGATTCATCTGACATTGGAAACTTAAATAGAGTAGTTATTAATGACGTATACGTATATAATGTAATGAAATAATAAGTTTTATAATAATAATGTCTTCATATTTATTTATCGTATAATATAAACATGAATAAATTAATAAGCATTGACGAATAATTGACAACCAATGTAAAATCATTACCAATACTCGAAACTCAAATAGAGTAGTTTTCAATAACGTACGTAGGCAACATTTCACAAAAAGTGAGATATTCCATGAAGCCAATGTTTATAAATTAGGCATTTTATTGTTTAGAATCAAAACTTTTTTTAAACTGCGTAAACTAATTTTTTCTGGATAGCCCTTTTAAAATCAAGTCAAAAAATTATTTGCCGTGGCCGTTAGATAGAGAAATAGGCTTAAACGTCATTACCGTAACGCGAAGCATTTAAAATTTTGTTTTTTAGCGGCTTATACTGCCCATGAGTTAACTTTTCTATTTTAAAGCTGCATTTTCAAAAATTGTAAATCATTTAGCACCCTTTTTAGTAGTTAAGCATAAGAAAACAAATTTTTTGAAAGTGTGCAAGGCGTTTTACTCGTGAAGTTTAGTTTTAACAGTTTTGAATTGCGCGAGACAAATGATTTTGTGGACCAATTTTTTTTAACTAGCAATTCGAATGCGCCTAGTTGTACGTGAATATGGACAGTGTATTCCAGTAAATTAGGGGGCTCCAGCGAGCAGTGGATACAAACCAGAAAATAATTAGGTTGGTTGGTATCACTGCTATCGTGTATTCATGACGTGAGCACCATTATATATAGTTATAGCTGTATGTAGAACAAATGCAAATACTACGACTCGATCAATATTCTACGAAATATCTCGAATTTTCCGACGGATACCTACATTTTGCAAGGTACCATCTGAAAGCTGAGGATTTTTTCTGTAAAACTGTCCCTGTCTTGATGTCCACCTCCTTGATATCGGTTAAAAAAAGAAGATGTTTTCACGTTGCTCCATAAGAGGTTGTGTTAATTTTCAAACTTTGAGAGCAAATATCTCGAAATTTTCAAGGGCTGGAGGGGTAAATGAGGACACCGTTGGAATCAGCGGATTTTCATTTATCAAATAAACTACCTGCGACCTCTCAATTCCTCCCGCTGGAGCCCCCTTAAGCGATCATTACCGCACAGCAGCTAATCTCGGAGGTAGATGAAATTATCGGCTAGTTAACTATAGTGTACGAAAGCGTCTGGTGTGAATGTGCACAGAGAGAAGTATTCACTGATTTAAGGTGGCTCATCACTCTATATAGCATATATTTTGAATATATTATTATAAATCTTTATCAAACGTTATGAGAAAGTCACTTAACCTGACAATAACATAGCTAGTGCCAAATATCATGCGATTTTTTTAATGAATTTGTTGTTAAATTTTTTAGATACTGAAGCTTGGAAAATAATTCCATAAATTACTTTAATCTTTTCAATTTTCATCCGATTTTCAATTTTTGGGCTCATTCTTTTCCTTGGTGTAGAGTACTTATGTCGAGTTGTCCCCTGTAGGACTGGACCCTTGCCCATTTATCGATATTTATCGCCCACCTCTATTAATAACTATCAACGTACAGATTATGCTGATTGTAATATCAGAAGCCTAATTACGATTATACTTGAGATCTAAGTCCGGTAATCAATTACGTATCAAATTCGTATCCCACTAAATATTAATCTCGTGATAATTCAACACAAGAAATAATCATACCACTCAAGTAGTGTACAATAAATACACTTAGAAAAATAACGGCACAAACTTTAATGGCAGATTCAATTAAAACATCAAATGTAAATTTTTCTGATCCTTCACTAAAAATTTCATTATTATTTAATGATTAATTGTATTTTGATGAGGTGTTTACTTTTCAAATTTGTATTTTGAAAACATTAATGGTTCAAAGGAATGACGATTACTTATTTACAACTTTTACGGAACCTTTTCATAAAACAACAACCCAAGTGATTAGTCGTTAATTCAAAGATATATCCATCTACCAAGTAAAACCGTGTTAGTATAATTTTTCTGGCACTCAGTAATGCGTTAATATTGACTGCCAAATGCAATAGTACAAATATTCAAATAATGAGAAAAGTAGCAGATTAGTGAATAAAAATCCAAATGTTTTGCACGCATTATACTTGTCCACTCGTTGATGATTGCGTCTTGACTTTGAGCATTACAAATATCATTAAAAATAGTACGAAAATGTAGCTATACATTTTTAACATCTTATTTAGGAGATGTGAAAATTCCAAATAATGTTGTACTCTCTAAAACTATACAATCGATCTTAAGGACGAGACTACGTGGAATAATTATGGATCAAGTGAACTTAACCAATCTAACTTACCTGGTCGAAAAAAATTAATCGCCCTTCCTTATCTTTATTTGTTCAACCCAATAAATATACCATAAATATAATGACAGTAAAGCCAATTAGTAAATGTTACACAGCATAAAAAAAATTGCATATAATTTTGTGAACTGAAGACGTCAACCGATATTATTACTACTATTCCTCTTACATTATCAACTTTAAAAACAGGCCTGTGATCAAATCTTTCAACATGAATAAAAAATACGCATGAATCTACATTTAGCATTCTCTTTTTCCGATTCGCTACAGTACGTACATCCACATCTAAATTCATAAGTAATTAACTTTTCATGAAAATTATAGGGGAAAAGCAATAAGCTTGCAGACGAGAAAAAACGATTGTAATTAGTTTGAGCAAAAACAACGCAGTTTTGTGCACACGGCTGGCTTAATGATAATTTTTAATACTTCCACTCGTTTAGCATGTGCGCATACAATATGCCCGAGGTATAAGCGATGGGAAACGTTAAAATTTCGTGATAATCGTTTACAAGTCTTTCAGTGCTCTCGCGGGAGATCAAGATTCTTTACGGCTCGCGGAAGTTGTTGAGCTCGATGAAGCGAGAAACATCCGGATATCTCTCGTGCCGTCGGAAATTTATGGCGATTCAAAAATAAAGTTTCGATAAACACGAATCCAGTGGGGTGAAATAGTGCTCGACTACATTCGTTATGAAAATTTTTTTTTTTTAATCTCAGAATTCGCATATTGCCTCTCTAAATTACGCAAGGAAATTAATTCCATTGCGCACCTCACGCACCCGCGTGAAAAATGAATCGCAATGAGCATCGCACCGAACCAACCACCAGATACAATACATGCAGAGGTAAGACAAACTGCCAAGGCCAAGCGACGGAGCCAAGTCATTCTTCGCAACGAGCGCACTGTATTACGCACTAATTCGAAAAAATCACCTTCTCTGTGATTGAACGAAGGAGATCCCAAGATTACCCAAGACACGGACCCACAGCAACGCAGTACGCGGCAAGTCGCGAATGAATGCGTTTCGAAATTTCGCGGTCACCGGAGTAGTACTTATCAATTTCGCTTTATTGCTCGAAATCTCACGCCCCTTCCCTTTCCTCCTCCGCTTTTCGGCTCTTCCTCATCTTGCCATTAACCTCCCACGGCTCGTAATAATCCACGGAGCTAATGTATTTTCGGCCCAACCTTGCATCCATCTCTTTCGGGTGAATCGAGCCAGAAACGAGAAGTGATTATACTGGGATAGTTATTCGCACGACAGATGAGAAATTCATTGGGTGGGAGAAAGATCGGCAAGCGCCACCTTTAGAAACTCGAGGTGGTGGAGGAATGTTTCGTAGTGACGGAAGTTCGATGTTGGCTGATTTCTTTTGACGAGGCTGCCGATTAGCGTTATGAGTGATGGGTTTTCGAGCTCGTCTTTCAAATCGTTGGAAGCATTCCAAAAGCGAATGTTTGTCGTGTTTACGAGTATATGTGGATACGTATGCGAGGGTGTGACTTTTATTTGTCTGATGATAGAACTAGAAAAACGGTATATCTTGCATACCTGCGATATCAAGATATGTATAGCTTTAATGTATAAACTGGGAAAATGTTTTCAGTTGAATATCAATTATATCAAACAATTGAGATTCGTTTTGACAGTAATATGCATGGGTGTTGATAACTTTTGAATAGAATATGAAAAACTATTTTACTTTTTTGATATATTAATTTATCATTTATCAAACGAAAAACTATGAGAAATAATGTCTTTAATTAAATGTACTAAGGTTCGCATTTAAAAATCAAGAAGATGCGGATCACATGTAATTATAAAAAAAGTCGTCCGAACTAATCAGGACTAACCGCGTTCTGCTTTCTTTGACAAACAAAAATGAATAAAACATTCGTTATTTTTGACAACGCTTGTGATTTTTTCACACGTGTACATTTGTACTTTCATAGCAACACTCGTACAAAACATTAGTATTCTACATGGTTCAAACACTCGAATATACACTCATTCTATCTGGAACACTTATGATCAGTGTCCTTGGTATTTTGAAAAGAATTATAAAAAAATTCAAAGTCACTCATTACGTTATCGACTGTTAAGTTCCAATCAGTATCGGAATTTGTTTTATGCTACGAGAACACGTCTTCACTGTTTCGGAATAGTCGTGCGTTGCTATGTAGTTTATTAATTTTTTCATATTCATACTGTTTATCAGATATTCCGTAGCAACTGATAAGTAGGCAAATGAGCTTTTGTAATAAGCGTATAGTTCAAAATGATAGTAACGGTTTTTATTTTATTTGAGTGCGAAACACGTTATTCATCGGAATGATAACAAACTGTTACCAATGTAAAAGTGCTTTGAAACTTGTAAAGTTGTAACTGGTAATAACCTAATTTACTTCCTTTATGATTCTTCTTTATTCTTATGCGATCACGAGATCGGGAGATTCCATCATTACCGAGATCACTTCGATACTTTTGGTACATCACCTTTTCACAACTCAGTAATTGAATTCTCTTGGAAATGCTGCGTTTTTAAAAGACACAATAAAATGAATAAATTACATCAATTTAAATAAACAAACACTACGACTAATATAGGTGTGCAATATGAACGTATATCAAAATGTATAGGAATGTCAAAAATGTCGAACGGTAAGACGTAAGCTGGAACAAATTACGAAAATTCCTCCCTCGAAAAGACAGCTCCACCCGACAACTAACATAATACGCACTCAAGCTCAATCCGTAAAAGCAATGAGTTCACGTGCAGGGTACGAATTCCCGTGAAACTACAGTCAGCTCCGATCGCTCTCAAACTTAAGCACACGTCCCTAAAAACGTCATAATCAGCCAGCTCCAACTACAGCATAATTTAGCCCGCGCGTAGCCTGACCACAAGCACCCGAAGAGGAGGAGTGGAGGGCGCGCAAGCCCCAAGTAGACGCTTCCCAAGTTCTCCATTAATTAGTAAACTTTGAATGCCAGTCCGCCGGAGAGCGTTCAGCAGCGCGGGATCCAAAATTAACTCGCACGCGGACCTGCCAGCAGTTTGCGAAGTTGGAATTGTTGAGGCGGAGAAAGAGGGAGAGACGGGGGAAAGTGAAATGTTCGCCCGAATGGCCTTACTGTGTGGCAATAAGCAGACGCTCCCACGCACGTATACATACATAATACGGGCCGGGCGTGTTAGGTGTTTCCTCGGGAGGAACTTTTGGCGGTATCGCGAATTACCAGCGCGTTAAGCACCCGCGCACCTATGGTAGCGGCAATTCAGCCCGTGCTCGGGACTATTGCTCTCTCGCGAGTTGCGCCCTCGAGGAGCTCTGTGCTGTATGAGCGGTTGTTGTGTGTTCGGTAGTGGCGCTTATGGGCCACCGGTGGAGACGAGACTCACTCTTGTGCTCTTTCTCTTTTCCGGCAGTAGTTTTGATCTTTATCTTGATCGCTTTGCAGTGATTTCCCGGATCTTTTTGAATTTTGTGTTTTGATTTATATTAACCATCTATGTTTAATGAACGGTAGTTGGAATACCAATAATGTTAGCGGGAATTACTCGACTAAGGTAGTACTAGCGATACTGCGGTAGTCAAATAATCACCGAGTCTCTTAACCTCATATTTTTGGCTGTCAAGTCTATGGATGAGTATACCAGCTATATGTATGGAAAAAGCATCTATTTGGTTTGATATTTATTTCTCTCTCTTCTCTTCTAATCTTTGAATCAAAATTGTGAAGTGAGCGAAATATACCCTATGTCTTTAGTTTCTAATATACCAATTTCAATTAAAATCGAGACCGTCAATTCTGTGCAAATCGTATTTAACTGATATTTTCCATAAGGTCTTATGTTAAACACATGAAAATTCAAACGTTCATAACTTTTTTCCTATGCTGTAAAAGTTCACAAAATTTTAACTAGGTCATTTTTACATCAATATCTGAGTGAGCCGAATTTCATCAAATATCAAACCGTCATTCCAGTATCGCTAGTATCTACTACTACCTTAATTTCAGTACGGAGAATACGTTATTGACAATAGCTAGGTCGGTATTCAGAATCCCAATATTATAGAATAAATAATAGAAGTAGATGAATCATTTCTTAATAAACATTTATTCAAGTCGATTTTTGTTAAGTTTATGTTGTTTATTTGAGTATTTCAATGACAAGCATAATTATTATCGTAAAATGATTTGAATCCAGGATATCAAAATTGAAAGTAATTCCAATGATAGTCAAAATTGTCTTGAAGATAATTTTGATATTACTTCAATCGAAATGAATATTAAGTATATATAGCTTCATTCTAAAACTGTGTTAGAAGCGACCTCTGGGGGTGGGCTTTGAACATGGCGAGGGGTGTGTGATGGGTAGACAGGGTACTCCTTGGACGTGACGAGTCGATATTGAAGACCAGACAAAGCCGAAGGTGCGCTGTCTGTAGTCGTTAGTGTCACGTCACCGATGCCTCTTTCGAGTTTCTTCTCGTCGCTTGAGCTGGAGTGTATAGTCTGAGCGTTGATGCGTGCTGGGTGCGGGGATCGGCAGCCAGGGTTGTGCTTGGAAATCTTCTCAACTTACCTGCTGATGGGCAATGGTCAGCGTGGAGGGGGCTTGGGGCACTTGGGGCTTCGATCAGGGAGGGGGGGGAGCTAGCGCTAATATACTAATACATATTTCAATTATTAACGATGGACAATACCCTCATGCATAATGTATTTGAGAAAAGACTTAAACTTACAACTTATAAGTTATGCTAGAAAAAATTTTTAAAGATATTTTCTTTAAATACTTTGAAAAAATAAGTATAAATAAAACAAAAAAAATGTATTTTTATTCTATATGAGTGTGGGAGGTCGTAAAGTGCGTATAAAAGGTTTAAAATGTACTGGTATAAGTTACAGTCACATAAAAAATAAAGTTTTTTCTTATTCCATGTGTGTGTGTGTGTGGGGGGGGGGTATGTATGGGGTCGTGGGAGGGTGCTATTGAAGATATCTGGGAGTCGTCAAGGTTGTCGAGGGAAGAACACATGCTTTTATGGGTTAAAATCACTGAAAATAAAAATGTTACAAAAAAATGTTTTACACTAACAGAATAACAGCAATAACAAGACACTTTTACTCTTATTTTGTGGGGCTGAGGGGCGTATAGAAGTCGTGGGTGTGCTATCTGATTGGACAACGTGACCTTGAGATGACCTTGAGATAGACTTATCAATAATTTTTGGGAGGAGGGGGTGAGCGAGACAAAAAATTTGTACTCAAAAAATCACGGACAAATCAAACGAATTTTCAATTATTTTATGGGGGGCCGTGGCGGGCTTTGGAAAATGTGAGGGGGTGGGGCGTATGGGGCAGGTATGGTTGGGGAGGGGGGGTAATAACCTATATTTCTATGGGTTAAAATAACTTTTGAAACAAATAGAATTTTCCTTTCTTTGTTAGGGTAGGTGGGGGGGGGGGGGTTTAATCATGGTGGGTATGGGGAGATGGGGAGGGGGGAATGGCCCGATCAAAATCACTATGAAGATGTATATTTATAAAATACATTGCAATAGTAATATATTTAGAATCTAATGCAAAAAAGCTCTAAAATGTTGAGACAATGTCCGTCGGTATTTGAAACAGCAAACAAAAATAGTATCAACATAATACAAATAACAACAACTCTTTAGATTACTAAAAACAAGCATACATATATACGGGAAATACTGTGACCGTGTGATCGGCTGCCAGCGCACATTATCATCATAAGTTGTCGGTAGCTGTCGGAGAGCAGTACTAGATCATACCTCAAATCATATTGTACAGAGCAGAATTATTTAGAGCGGTAGATTTTTTTGATGAATACTTTGGGTAAAATATTATTGTCTAAGCATTGGAGAAATTTAGTTAGTCATGTTTTTTAATATTGCTGTTGGTTAGTTTGATGTGTGCCATTTCACAGTAAAATTGTTTTTGAATTTCTGCATGTGCGCTGATACAACAGATTCAATGTCTATAATTATATATTTATCACATCTGTTGCCTTTTGTCTTTGACATTTCAAAGGTCAATTTCAAAGGTCATCATCACAGTTCAAATGTTAACTCCAAAAAATTATTTTAATTTTTTTGTTCTATCCTCACCTGAACATACAATACTGCCAAGCGGATTATTACTTTTTCGAATCAATTGATGAATAATTTAAAAAAATTTTTTTTTCGATCGTTTGAAACTAATAAACATCACCAACATCATGTGATTGAGTATTTCTTCATTGTATGCCCTATACTATCAATAAAATATATCTTGATAATAATAATAGTAATGAACGCTTAATACTACGAATAATAAATTCATTCCAACAAAAAATTCACGCAAGGTTCTGCGTGGCGTCAAGAACCATAGACAACATCGAGAAGGTAATAATTTGCCTAATATCTTCCTATTTCTCGCTTTACCAAAACTCTAACTCTCACCGCCCGAACTCGCGTGCTTCCGCGAATTTCAGAGGGTGCATTTTTAAGGAACAATTACATGCTAAGCGCTCCGTCTGATTTCTTTCGCAGCGAAGACGAAAAGTTTTATCGATGATAGAAATGTTTCCGTTCCGAGAAGTGGATTGCGTGAGACTTAGCAGTATTATCACCCATACCTTCTAGGTCTTTCTTTTTTCGCGACGCCTCCTTTTCGGATTAAGTGCTTTCACGCAGTCTGGGCTAGCCCTCGATTGTTTCCGAAACTTTGTGAGAGACTTACCCGATTCCGAAGACGGTTCTCTTCTGTTTCTAAAAGAATAAAATTTTGGGATTCTGTTCAGCTTGCACGTGATTTCGATGCCTTGTCGAGAGATAAGAACCCACGAAGGAGTGGAAGTTTCCCGAATATGGAAATGTAGAAGAGTTCTGCTTTTATGGTTTTTTTTAGATGTACAACAACATCGTTACCCCAGCGTCGTCGGTACAGTTATAAATCGTTCAAGAAACTTTTCAAGCCGTTCCCCGAAGGAAGCCTCGCTGTCACGTATACACGAGAAATACCTTTCCAAAGTCTTGAGAAGGTCTTGGAGATTTCACGATCTCCAACCTCAGAGTTTCTAGAGCCGGATAAATTCAGTGGAAAAACTTTATACCAGAACGAGCTATAGTTTGATAGTAGTTGTTTATCGAGTAAGTAACTTGTCGCTCCGAGAAGTTCATGCAGAAAGATTAAACGCCAAATTAGACGGCAATAACAGCGGCCCTGGCTCTATTTTTCCGGGTTGCACAACAGCCTAGAATCACGTATAGTACAATAACCCCACCGCAACAACTGGGTATTAATGACGCGGTTCGGCTGTAAATTACAAATCGCCAACGATCGGGCTAGAAAATTTGCTCCACTTTAGCGCGCGTGGTAAGAAAAAAAAATAAAAATAGTGTCTGGTGGGGGATCGAAAACAAAACGTGCCGCACGACCGTAGCCCAAACTTACGAGCTGGCAGTTTAGCGGAGAGAAACGTATAAGGAAGGAGGTGGGGGTCGTTTTCCATAAAACAGCCCGCGAATTATTACGGCGATGCTCGTGAGTGACGATCGCGAATCAATCGTAGCCCCGAGCCAGCCGGCCGGCCGACCCTTCGATCCTTTCCCATATATACACCAGAGAGAGCTTATCTAAGAAACCGGAGACGTGTAGGGGGGGGGGGGGGGGCAAAAGCGCGCCAACACTATTTACGGAATAACAGAGATCGCTCTCGGGTATCACCGATCGATCGCGATCTCCCGGGCGCTCGGAGGAAAAATTTGTATCCGCATGAAATGAACCCCTCGCCCGTACCGTTGCGGAAGTACTGGGCCTCTATTATACGTGGGACTTTTACTTTGTAAGCCGCGCTCTGAAATATAATCGGCGACAGATGCGGGCTACGATAAGAACGAGATTCGGATCTTCGGTTCGACGGAAGGTGCAATTTTTTTCCCCTCCCCTTTCCTCTTTTGGAAGGGAAACTGTATGCATCCGTCGGTTTTATAATGACGCCGTTACGCGATGGTGCTGTTGGATAATCGCTCGTAAGAATGTGCATTAGTTTTTTTCGGTGTGTGTTTGTGACGTTTGTGTGTAGAAAAAAAAGCACTCGATCACAATCACGGTCCCCATCACCATAGTTTTATTAGTCGAACGCAAAACAACCTAATGAATATTTCGCATCTTCAGCTCTACGGGACCAAAACAATATGAGAGGGCACTAAAACGGAGTCGGTCAACGGCGCTATCCTGAGCGTCTTATTTACGAGCGATTAATTTAAACCCTCCTCTTCGCTGGAGCATATACTAGTCCATAGTTCGAGCGCGGCAAAACTTTGCCAGCATAAGAAACTTGATAGAAACTATCTCGAATCTCTACCGTCTCCAGACACGTATGTATATGTGTGCTTCAGCATGAGCAGCTCTTGGGAGATGTACACGGCGGGCTACTTCGGATGGTGTCACATCTAGCAGCAAGCTAAATATATGCAGCTTGTAGAGGCTACCTTGGAACATCGATACCGACATTCGATGGACTCATGTATCTAGAATAGTGCGCATGTGATCGCAGGACTACTGGGACTGTGTGTTATAATCACTGCGTGTCTCAAAATAGTACGACACTTCTTACTTGATTGACACAATCACACATACTTGCTTCTCATAGTTTTATCAAAATCATTAATAAAATGAGTAGTATGGCTCAAAAGTAATTTTGAGTCAGCTAAATCCTTATTTATCCTCAAAGTCCGCCATTCGGTTGAGGTCAAATTAAGCTTGGTTCCATCGGACAAACTGATGACTTACAATTAGTTTAATTTTTTTGATGAAGAGTTATTTTATGAGCACCGAGACGATAAAAGTCTATAAAAAATCTTTTTATCTTTGATTCAAACATCTATATTATAGGTATAGGTTTATGTAAGGCAAATATACTGGTAAAATATTACAGATTGATTATTAAGAATGACTATTCATTCTAAGAAGGTAGAGATGAACTCACACTATGACACATTATGATATTTGAAATAGTAGTTTTACTGTGAAGACTAATAAATAATTGTGTAATATAAGGATTTCTGCTGCATACATAACATAATTTACCAATTAACACGCCAAAATTACCTCTAATGAGAGTGAATCGTTACCATGTCATGATGACTGTTGTTGCTGTAATACTTTCTCTGCGTTTTTGTTCATAAATGATGAACTTTTTGAGCGCTGAAAAATAGTAATGAAGTGCAACAAGTATAAAAACAGGGCCAGACACGCGAATATAATAACAAGAACATAAGACGAAGTGGCTGTGATTAAAACAAAGATATTCAGTGAGAATAGCAACGACTACGAAAACTCATCGATAAAGAAACAAAGGTAAGGTATCAATTCAGAGACTCAAAAATATATAGAGAGAGCACCGAAGGCCAAAAATATAAACCCATAGTCTGAGACATAATAAAAAAAGTGCAGACTCAGAATTACTTTGTAACAAATACAAAACACAGAGATAAAGATACTTCAAGCAGAAATATCAACATAACCGTACGCACATTTATTACAAACAGATATGTTTAACATAATTTACTCATGAATAGTAGTCCAGTTACATAGAGATGGGGATATAGTGTCAGAGATTTTGAGGAAGATAGAAAAAAAGACTAAAAGATACTTTGATAGAAACAGATGTAGAAGAAAGATTGGAGAGATACATTTAGTATTTAACATTGCATATCGCATTGACAAAAGGTAAATACTTAGATCAACGAAGCATAAACTAAAGATACAATGATTCAAAAAAGTCATTAAAAAACGGTATGTATGGAATAATAAAACGATAGAGACAGGGGAAAATGTTATCAGACATAACAAATGCAAACCTTAAAAAAACTTGACTAAAACAGGGTCAAATAAGTAGATATAAATAGAAAAAAGTAAGAGTAAATAGTACAATGACAAAAAAAATGACAAAGATTTGGTTTTTTATAGTTTTTCTCGCAGAGATAAGTATAATTTTGAAAGCAATAGATATTTCTGTTTGAGGATACAAAAATAGATACATGAATTAAAGGATTTGATGGATAGAGACACATACATAGAATCAGTTCCAAAAACCTAGAGACACATAAAAGATATACAATCAATAGAAACTTGGAAATAAATAAGGAGATATGGAAACCATATCGTAGATGTACAGAAATACAGATATTTATAGTTGTCAATTCTCAATCATTACTCACATACAGAAAGACAGATCATCCATAGAGATGAACAGGAAAATACATAGGCATGCATAATTAATAAAATATGAGAACGAAGATAAGATTGTAATCACAAACTTAGAGATACAGACACAAAATAAGAATGGTTATGTAGTCTAATTAGTCAATGAAAAGTAGTTTCTCCAACTTAGATACGTAAATATAGTTATCGGCAATACGTACACCTGCGAAATCACAGTAATAATTAATCCCTTCTATAGATTTCGTCTTATAGAGAGGAGGGAAAACGATTCGAAGAGATAAGAAAAGTGAATCAGAGAAAGGCACTGCCGACTCAGTGCTTGGAAAGAGTGGAAAAAAGGAAATTATAGAAGAGAGACGAGAACTCGTAAAGACAGTTGATTAGATGAAGTTCACGTAGCAGGTGCCGTCGTCACGTGTGTTAGATTTACATGCAAGAAAATGTGGAGTGAAAGAGCTCTTTAATTTACCAGTACTATATACTTCTCTCCACTCATTTACTGACGCCCGTACACGAGGATGTATGCATGAAGTGGTGAAGTGAACGAAGTGGAGAGAAGGGGAGATGGGAAATAATAGAAGAGGAGGAAAAGGAGCGAGTCGAAATTGCAACAGGAAGAGGGAAATACAGCCCGAAGGGTTATAAGGGTAGTCTCTTTCTCTCCTGGGGAAAAAAAGGAGAGGTTAATTGAGTATGTTTGATAACGGCTCAGCAGGGTCGGCCGTGAAGAGCCACAACTAGTGAATAAATTAAATTGCGGTGAGAATAATAAAATTGCAGTCACCGTTACCGTAGCTGTATAATTTGGCTGCTGCTGCTATTGCGTCGTATTTGCTGTTTTTGTTACTGTGGATGGTGTGAAAAGAGTAAGAAAAACGAGAGATCGACCTGAGGAGGGGGGCCAGTGGAGCTTTTCACGTTGTAGAACTATAGGAGAGCTACTGGATAACAATTGTGGTTGCCGATCGAGGCGAATTTTTCACTATCTCCAAGTGCGTAATATACTATTTATAGTTGGATAGAAATAGTTTGTTCATGGAGTATTTTATTTCAGAGTACGAAGTCTTGGTTGTCGAAGAAGGGAGTAAATGTGAAACAATTTGACGACAGTTCGGGCAAAATTTTTTGCAGTCGATACAACGGCCTGGATTTTTTATTGTTGTGTCGGTCGCGTGCTTATGCTGATGCGAAAAAGTTGACGAGCCAATAGCTTTGAGGTTCAGGACGCAGATCTGAGAGCTATTTTACTAGGGATAACATTTCATGTTAATCTCACAAATTAAATGTTTCGTTACAAAGTATGAGGTAAATTAAAATTATTTGTGAATGCAACGATTTCTAGTAAAATATGATTGACAGTTAAAATTTACTGTAAGATAGAATATTTAAAAATAATTGGTCTACAAGGCTTCCCAAGTCCGACTCATAGGTGAGCACTATTATTCTCATTCATCAAGTGATACTCCGAACAGAATAAGGAAAAGTCATTTATATGGCGAACGAACGATCAAATTTTAATTTTCCTTAAGCCACATGATATTAAATGATTTTTGTGGAATAGCGCTGCATACAGGATTTCATTCGAAATTTAATTTAATACAAGGATAAATTTGTAATATACATTGTAAAAATTAAAGAAGAATCTAACTTCACACAATTACAACATTATTAACGATTTAACAATCACAAAAATTCAATATCCACACAAAACCTTGCAATATTCTTCTAAAGACTTTTTCATGTTCTAAAGAGTTTTCTTCAAAATCATTTTTGCTTATTCTCCAGACATATTTATTGTATTATGAAGAATAAAATACTTACAAGTTTTTCCCCAGCGTTAAAAAACTACTAGTCTGTATATTCCATAAATTAAAAGAACATTTATTTATTCAATAATCTTTTATCATGGTAAAATGGTTTTACAAAATCAAGGGGAAATGTATTCATCAACTCGGGTGAAATAAATGAACCAGGGTGCCGTCTTTATGAGACTTGAGGCACCTCATTTTTTTCACATGTGAAAATCATCTCGTCAAGAGTTAGCTGCGGATGTAGAGGACAATGAGAGAGGAAGATGAGGGCTGGAGGTAGGATTTAATTCTCTCTACGTTGTAATTCCGTAAAAGTGCTGTATTAAAGTCGGGCAGGCATCTAATGAAGTTTTAATGACTCATGGAGGCTCGTCTGCCTGAGACTCAGCACAATGGATACACTTGACGAGAAAGAACAATTAGAGACGAAGTCTAGAGTGTGGGTGAGAGATATTAAGCTCCATATAATAGAATCAAACTCATTCCTTTTGGATGGAATCTGTTTTTCCTTACACATGAACATGCTTATACAAATACATGCACGCGTACACGTCTAGAAAATATATATTTTTATCTAATGACCGAATACAAACATACTCCATGGAAACGTAGGTGTAGTCAGCACTACCGTGATTGCCAGGCTGAAATTCCATGAACTAAGGCAATTTATAATACTAGTCCTAGACATTTAATTTTTAAAATAAGGTGGTGTTTAAATCTAAGGAGCTTGTGTGATAAACAATTAGCATTAATTTCATTGTTTTGAAAAAAAAAATTTGTGAATATATTAGTCAACTTGGTTCCAAGTTTAATATTTCTGATCTTATACGTGTATAAAAAGGCAAATGTTTTCTTTGGACTTATCTAATTAAATGCCAAGTATAAATAAAATCACAACATTCTAAAGTCAATTACAAGCTAGCTGAGAGCTGTTTTAAGAGCTTTTACAATTTTTTAATACCGCAGTCTCTACCAATTGTCAGATTATACTAAAGATTTTTGGCAAACGTTAACAAGATGGGGTAAAGTTGCATTTAATACCTAAAAATCTTGGAAAATGGTATATGATGAGAGTAATCTATGAGAGTAATAAGGGTTCTAGAATTTACAATAACAACACGAAGTAGGAACTGACTGGCAAGACTGTTGAACGGACTTGCCATAGGTTTAAAGTTCCATAGACTGATTTATTTTCATCGAAAGACAAAATGATGTGCCTCGTTTACTGTTCTTGGAATTGAGATCCAAGGGCTCAATCAATATATTGACTTACGGTGCCCTGGATCCATTATCAGCGGTATGCATTCACCTGTTTCTTGTTAATTCCAAGAGTCCTTAAGAAATTTAAGTATGTAGAATCCAAAGATATTTCGATCGTATTAAATTGGTTATCTAAGTTGTGATATTCTGAGTGTAAAAAACTCTAGAGGACTAAACTGATCCAAAGAAATCGAATCCTTCTTCAAGTTTATTTTTGCCTCCTTCAGAAACTGGAAATAAGCCTCACCGTGGTTGTAGGGATTGTCTAACACAGTAACTCAGTGCAGAGATAACAGAGATCATGATATAGGCTCGATAGCGGATAGCACTTGAAAGCAGTGAAAATTAGCATGAAAGTTACGGTGCTTATTATAATAACAGAATTCATTCAACCCTATCGCTTTGAAAGTTTGGGCTATTCTGGACTTTCTGGCTGTCAAGTTATAGAAAGAAACAACGTGACGCTGAACTCGCTGTGAGCCTCTATTGCGCTAATTAATTTATAGAAGGTGTAAAAGGCAGATCCACTGAATTAATTCTTGAGAGAAGTGTTTAGTAATAGACAATCTGCCCTAATGTATGCAGAGACTTGAGGCGTTGGGATTATTTTGTCAACTTGGAAGAAATTCCCTCTGGATAAATTAGACCTGCAATCGTTGTCTCTAAAGTTCGTTATGCTACATGCTTGCTCGACCTTAGCGTCCAGCCCATGGGCCTCGATCAAGATAGACAATACTTTGTTCAACAATGAAGGGTTTCGGTTGGATCACAGATCTCATGAAGACTCATAGGCAAGGAATCAAGCGATCCGTTGCCTTCTTACCGTTTTTTTCAGATAAATCGTTATGCTTTGCAACTTCCTTGATGCTTCACATAAGAAAAATGAGGAATTCCAGTAGTGTTCAAAGAAACAGTGTCATCACAACCATTAGTCGTTGGATTGAGGATCAGAGTGCATATTTGCGAATGAGAAAAACTGCGAATTCACTCCACTGCTAATCAGTCCCGAGCAGACTTGAGTAAAAAAATGCCTAGGAATATACATACATTCATACATAAATACACACATACATAGATACAAATATTGGTCTTTAATTACCAGAGCTAGCTGTAGTAAACTTAATCAAATTAAAAATACATCAGTACTAATTTAATGTAATAACCTGAAAGCTGATGGATATTTAAGTCATATCTAATTACCTTAGGGCACGTAGTGAGTAATCAAATAATTGTGTGCACACATACATGCATATTTATATTTATACACGTATGCACATTAAAATATATAAACCTCTGGGTAGTCTCCACCACTCTGCTCTCTCTGCTCGTCAACCCTCTAAACAGGTATAAATGGTTCAAAAACAATTTCCTCTTCTTCTTCTGGTATCAATATTTTTGTCATTTTACCCTATCTCATGCTGAAGCCACTCTCTCCTTTCATTACACATCAGGTACGACGAGCACACGCTCGACTCACCACACGGCCCCCTAGCTGGAGTTAGAAAATAGCCCACTTTAACAGCATTATTTAGAAAACTTCTAAGCTACTAAATATCGCATACATATTGGTAATTAAACACGATGTACTTTGACACTTTCAGAGTAGCAAACCGTTCGAACCATATCCAGAGATTGGCTGACAACCTCATTTGGGGCATTTTAAACTGGGTCCTTTTTTCCACAAAAGGCGATGATTTGAAAAAATTAAACAACATTTCGATTTAAAATATCACATATGTAAGTACTGGAGGCTATTAGGACTACACGTTTTTTTAATTCTGTCCCTTGATATGCATATGAACTGGAGTTCTGAATTTTTTAAAACGTGCCAAAAATATGGTTTTATTGCAAGAAAACGGCTGAGCCGATTGGACCCACCGCAACTCATTGTATTATCCTTAGAATCGCTCATTTTTTTATGAGAATCATTTTTTCTACGGATTATTCTTTTTTTTCTAGAGTAGACGCAAAAAACATATTTCGGACATTTTTATCATTTTTGGGGGGGCCTTGACTAATATTTTCAGCTATCCAGAAACACTTCAATCCATTACAGTTACAAAAAACTAGCAATCAAAATTTTTATTGCGCTAATGGAAATTTGACTAATATTCAAGGGTTTTTCGGCTAATTCTACCAGTCTGCAGCGATTGAAGCTAATTCTAACCAATCTTTTTCGCGGAAATACGCCTGGATTGCCTAGAATGCTTTTAGCCGACAAAAGTGCAGAATTTTGATGATCAAAAAAATTCTTCTACGTAAATAATAAAGCTATCACGCTTTCCTCTGATATATCTTTTTTGTAGCTCCTCTTTTGTGTTAACGTTCGGGTAGAAAATAAATTTTATCGTGATCGTTTGCGCTGATATTGTTGGTCAGATAAATATTAAAATACTTTTTTAATGAAATCTGAAATAAAAACATGCATTTGAGGTGTAATGAATCATAAATTTTCCGTGCTTCGTTGAAAATCCGAGATACATAAATTTTAATTTACATTACAAGTGCGGCACACACGATTTATTCCGCGGTACAGGCAAAACATCGAAATTCAAAATTAAAGTGCAAGAGTGCGTAAGAATTATTAACGTGCAAAACGATATAAAAATCGGGAAAGGCATGAATATTTCAACGTAGTAAGTACAGCTTGCAACATTTTGGCTGACAAAAATATAAAAAGAAGATAAATCCTGAAAAAGTGGACTGGAAAAATGTTTCCAAATGGAGTATAATCTCGTTAAAACGTCGAGCGAAAGAGATGCAGGAATTGCAGCTTGCGCAAAAATCAGAGTCGATTACAAGTCGCACAAAACCAAGGGCCGGAAATTTTTGCTCATCGATATCAGCGTCGACCAAAAAATCAAATTACCCTTGACGAGGGCAGTTCCTACCAAAAAAAAAAAAGCAGAAAAAAAAGACACGTGGCGGACGTGAATAAAAATTCAACGAGAAAAACAGGCGACCAGCCGAGGGTAGCCGTAGCGAATTTCGTCATGATCCCTCTGCTGACAGGGGCTCTAAAAAATATGCGCAATTCGAGCGGAAAACTGCTTCGTGCCTATATACGGACGACAGAAAGCAAAACGTGACGGTGAAAAAGTTTCTTTCAGCGCGCAAAGCACATACGCAGTCTGTATGCACGACTTAATTGAATGGCAATCCCATCGCGGCGGCGTATATTCGTGGCTATATGCGGGCTATTTCCCCGAACTGTAGCTCAAGCTCTCTCGGGAGGATGTATCGATTTCATTGATGTTGACCCGGGGAGGCTTTCATATATGCGAATGCGTGCATATGTCTATACATACGCACGAACGGGCGTCGGGCGTTATTAGTGGATGCACACGTGTACATTCGCTTGGGCTATGAACATGCATATGTGTGTACATACATATATATGGGCATGGGTGAATGGGAAAATGCATGTGTGGACGGGACTATATTTGAGGTCCGCGCGTGGCAACAGCGGTATATATGTATTGCCGAGTTATTGTATTTGCTCGCGGAATTATTGAATTAATATCCGGAGCCACTTTCCGCGGCTTGGTGCTCATCTACACTACTGCTTTTCTCTCTCTCTCTCTCTCTCTCTCTTTCTCTTTCATATTTGTACGCCTATTCTGTTGATTCTGACATTTATTGCACGGAACTTGGTTTCATTCAATTACTACGTGTGGCTTTTTGAACAACAAGTTTCACATAAAATAAAAATGAGAAAGTCACCTATGCGCTTGACATTTCATTTGCCATTGGATCGCTAGCTGCAGTGTCTTTTTCTTACGAGACACGTGAATTTAAATCCCGGATTTATTATAAAAGTTTAAACAGCTTTTGTAAAAATTTTTGAAGGTACCTAACGTTATTTAAACAGCTGTGATTGTTAAAAAAATTTTGTATAATAGTTTTTTAAATCATTAATTTTATAGAAATATTAAAACAAAAAAAATAAATTATTAAATAAAATAACAACTTAACCGTGGAAATCATAGGAAAAATTGAGCTGCAACCATTAAATATTACTGGCAGTATCACTTATCAATCGTTCGTATGATTATTCATAAATCATCGAGCACAACTTCGTATCTAAAGGTATAGATACATTTCTTTTGGTCGCCAAAGGCCTTAATATACCTTAACGCGAGGAACGTGAATTCAAGAAAATTACCCTTAATGATTGGTCTCGGTGTTTTTTTTTTCTTTTGCCCTTTCTGTTCATTATTTCTGCTCAGATCATTCCGGAGATTGCGACCTTGACAGAAATCACTCTCCCTCTTTCTTTTGCTCTCGTAAAACTCGTGATCGAGGCAGCGAGTCGTTGCGGTTTTTCTGATGTCTCGTATGCAAGTCGACCTTTCCTCACGGGCCGCATCATTACGTCAAAAAAATTCCTTTGCGCTATGATCAAAAGTTTACGATATCAACTTTTATTGCCGTAGGAAAATTCTTTTTGATCTATATACGCTTTCTCGCACGTAAATTTTGTATACATTTTAAATATGAGGAAGATGACAAATTAAATTATACGTAGGAAAACTAATGATCATATTATCTTCAGTTTCGTAGGAAATCAACAACAAATAGCAGTTAAAATCAAAATAGGCTTGTAAAATGTGTTGCAATACATGTAAAATTGTTTATTGCATGAATCAGAACTATACTTAATTCATCAAAAAGTTGAACATAAAACAAAACTAATACTTTCGAATGTACCGCTGCCAATTCCTTGGCACAAAGCTTCCTCGACTATTTTTTTTGCAAACTTTATTTTCTTGGTCGCTAGATCCATGTTATATACCATTTCTCACTTCAATATTAAAACTTCAACTCCAGAAAAATGAACCTATGATATTCCATAAATTTCTACCACTCTAAGTATATAAGTATAAGTAACATTTATTGAGCCAGGTAGTGAGACCACGTATGGCTCCTGAATTAAGATTACAGCGTCGAAAACAATATAATAACAGTAGAACCTTTTACAATGAGTATCAGTGAACGTTTACAATTTGATTTGATACATTAGGTAACATTGTAGCGCAATTACAATAAAAATTATAATGTGTAAAAATGTCGATTTTTTATTGAGAGCAAAAATTCAAGTTTTGAAATATCAATTCAAGTATAAAAATAATAATAATAATAAAGAAAATATTAAAATACAGTTATAGCTATATATTCAGATGATCAAGTAGTAATGGATATGATGGAGCTGTAGTATGATCACTAAATCAGATAGAAAAAATTATTTGTACAAGAAAAAAGTAAGGAAGGGGGTATATGAAGTGATAAAAAAGGTAAGCGTAATAAGAGTAAACCAACGTTGAAAAATATTGCAACGAACTGATAAAAGGATGAAAAGGGTAAGTTCTCATAGCTTAGGAGCTAGTCTGCATTCGCGGTCCCAGTCGAATTTATCAAGCTCAAGTAACGAAGCAAATAAATAATTTTTGAATTTTATGGTATGTCTTAAATTGAACACTAATTAATGTAGTTCTATCATCAATGCAGTTGATTGCGCCAGGAACGAGCGTCTTAGGACATCCAATAGAAATTGAGGGTACAAGAGATATTGGGTAGGACGGCGCGCAGAGCGTCTTGGATCAGAAAAATCAGATATCAAAACGTAGTGAGCTGCTAAGTAAGGGGAATAATTTTGAGCCAGTATAAGGAAAGGTAATGGCGACATCTGCCAACAGATAGCCAGCCTATTAAGGCGATACGGTGAGGTGAAACTCTTGAACGGCGCTCAATTTTCCCAAGTACGAAGCGGACACAGGCATTTAACGATGTATGTAAGCGACGATTTGAGGTAGCATCTATGCTATTGTAGGCAGCAGACGTATAATAAAAATTGGGAAAATTAAATTATTAACTAGTTTCCTAAGTGAGAAAGACAGAGCATGTTTGCAGTGCTTAAGGCTGTAAAGTGAGCAGAAAACACGACTAGAGACGTGGGTCGCATGCCGGTCCCAGCTTAGGGTTGGGGTAAGCCAGAGCCCTAAGTTTTTTACTTCTGAGACGTACTCTATATTAACTACTCCATCGACAACTGCAGGTGGAATGTCAGACGAATTCAGGCAAGAAATGAACGTGGAACTACCTAGAATCATAGTCTTTGTTTTAGACAGACTGAGGGTGAGTCCATTATGATTTGCCCACCGTATGACCTTCGCATCAGAGCAGACCAGCTCAATGCCAAGGTGAATATCATCAGGATGACAAGAGAAGTAAAATTGGAGGTCATCGGCATACATCATGTGCTTGCAATAATGAAGAGTCTGCGGGAAATCATTTATGAAAATGAGAAAGAGCAAGGGCTCGAGTACGCTCCCCTGTGGGACGCCCGTAGAAGCAGAGGCTCAACACTCTTATACAACACTAAAATTTTAATTATGATTTCAGTTGACTGGTTATATTAAATAATACAAAAATATTGTAGTACGGGAAAGGGGTTATTTATAAGTTGGAAAAAATTGTTTCATGAAATTGGCATTATAACATATACGCGTATATTTTAAGTTTTTATGAAGTACTTATTAAACTCCTCAATATTTTTGGCTTATACGATTTCACTCTTTCGAAGCTTGTTCTACTGCTTGATCGATTTCAGATAGGGTTACTGCAAAACATTTTTGGAAATATTCATCATATAAAAAGTTACATGCAATTTTTTACACAAAAATGTACTTATTTACATGTTTTTGTATAAACATTTGCATGTAACTTTTTATATGATGAATATTTCCGAAAGTTTTCTGCAGTAACCCTATCTGAAATCGATCAAGGAGCAGAACAAGCTTTGCAAAAGTGAAATCGCATGAAAAGCTAAAAATAGTAAGGTGTTTAGTGAGTATTTCTTAAAAACTTGGAATATATGCGCATGTAACAATACAAATTTGATAAAACAATTTTTTTCCAACTTATAAAGAACCCCTTTTCCGTACCACAATATTTCATTACTTTACAAAGATCATTGAAAATGAAGAAAAAATCAATACAGTTTGACGAAAATGTTCAGGTTTCACGTCTGAAAGCAATTTGATGCTACAAAGAAAACGTAGCAATGAGGAAATAAAAGTTGAAAAATATCAATCATTAATTAGTTATTCAGCTTTTGCGTCCTGATAGAGGAAGCTTTGTAACGGTAAACAAAATTTTTCCTAGAAATACGTTAGAAATGTTTTATATGGCGTCTAAAATAAAAAAAATACCATTTTTAGAAAAAGTTTGTCTGCTGCGCGTGCGCGTCTGTGTGTGTCTATGTGTGTTTATGTGTGTGGCGCGCACTTACGTGTGTGTGTGTGTGTGTGTGTTTGTGTGTGTGTGTGTGTGTGTGTGTAATCAGTCATCTCTCAGGAACCCAACGATAGATGTCAATGATTCTGGGCTTAAAATTTTTGTTTTCTCATCCTTACAGGGGCTCGGAAAAAAAAATTAAGTTTTATACCTTATTAAAGTTTTTATAACGATTTTTATGGTCAAAAAACATTTTTTTTTCTTCTTTAAGGGTGAAAAAAATTTAATTCTAATTTCTAAATAGTAACAATTGATAGAGCTTCAAAATAGCTCTATTTTTCATTTTGAATCATCTTGATAAAATATTTGTTTTAGTTTTTATTATAGAAATACTGAGAATTTCGTGGAAAATCACTCATATCTTGGAAAACTTTCGAGTGATTTCAATTATTTAAGGCTTAAAATATTTGCATTTATATCTTTGTATAATTCAAAAAAAAAATTCTAATTTTATACCTTATTAAGGTTGTTAAAACGATTTTTTATGCCCAAAAAGCAGTTTCTTGCTACTTGTAGGGTAAACAAATTCAAAATCGCTTGTTTTAATAGTTGTATCTTATAAAACATTAAAACAGCTCCATTTTAATTTAAAAACATTTTTTTACGTTGTATCTTTTTTTTTACTGAAGAAATTCTACAATTTTTTTTCTTGAATCATTCATATCTCAGAAACCCTCCACATGATTTTAATGATCTAGGGCTCAAAATGTTTCTTTTTATATCTTTATATAGGTTCACAAAAAGATATGACGTTTTATACCCCACAATTGTAAATGCTAAAAAAACGGTTTTTGCTGTATTTGGAGTAAAAAAATTAAAATTTAATTTTATGAATAGTTATATCCTATAGTTAATTAAAATGCTTTATATAATTCAATATTATTTTAGCTTTAAGAGATTTATATTACGTGTATCAATTTTAGTAATAAGTTCTAATTATTCATACGATTGTTTTTAATTCAAAAAAATTTTAACAATATTTTTTGTACTATCCGTGTAAAAATTATAATCTTATTTTCGAAATGATTCCACATCAAAGTGCATACAAAGAGCTTCGTTTCACTTTTAAAACCATTCTGATATTTTTTTTTTTTTTTCCTGTGTAATAATTTCAGAGGAATGTTGTTGAGGAAGCTTTGTGCTAATTTATTGGCAGACGTTTTATATGAATAACGTTTTATGTACGTTTTATCCTTTCTACTTGCTTAATATGATTGTTTTTTCTTTTAGAGCATGAACATTTATTTGCTAAACCAAATTTCAAACACAATTACTTTTTACCTCTAGAGCAGTAATATTAATTTATTTGGTGAACCAATAACAGTAAGAAGTCTTGTTTTTCACAGCTACATTTTTTCTCAATAAAATTGCAATAAATACTTCAAGGAAATTGTCAATTTGCTAATGAGTCTATGTTCAAGTGCATCATTATTTAAACGCATGTAATTACTTTTGCCCTTAAAAGTGTACAGTATCAAATTTTTTTTTTTTTATTTTGATAGCGGGAAGGAGGAGATCTTCTGAAGACGCCTCTACGTGCTCATATGGCTACCGTAGAGGTAGTGTCAGATTCACCCTGGCTTATAGTGTAATAACACTACGTGATACTAATCATCACGGGCACCTACCGACTAAAACCATCCTCCCCAAGAAAGAGCTAGTCCGATGGACTATTACTCTGATATAGGTGTTGAAACAGGAAAGAAGAGATAGAAGCAGAGAAATAGTGGAAAGATATGAGAAATAACGACGAAGTTCGATGACCGATCATGAGACCAAGGAAGGATTTGGTCAGTACTATAGGCATCAGGGCGAAACTCGGAATATTGAGGTGTTAAAGCAGCCTCAAGAAACGACGGGAGAGAGAGAGAAACACATCCTGGTCAGGCATCAGACTTATGACCGAAGAGAATTTCACTCATTATAGATCTTCAGCCCAGCCACGCCGACAGTTGCAGGGTTGATAGCAACTACTCTGGATGAACTGGCCCAGGTGCGGCCCCCCCGGAAGAGACTCGCCAATGATCCATCGGCCCGGTCGATGAGCTGCTGACTCCCACGACGGGGATTGGCTTAGCGTCTACTGCCAGCGGGAACCCACCGACCCGGCGTCAGGGTGCGTCGACGACCTCCCCAAGGAGGGATTGCCCCCCCAGGTCCAGGCATCATCAGGAGAAATTTCGACGAGAATCGAACCCGCTTTTGCCTTGAGTCTGCCAGGCTAGAAAGCTAGCACGCTAGTAACTAAGCCATCGAGGACTCTAACAATATCAACTATATAAATATTTGATGCTATTCCACCTGGGAAGTGTGCATAAAAATGATGTCAATCTTGTATCTTTATGATCAAATCTTTTTTTGTAATTCATAAAGAATAATGTTAGTAGTAAAAGCACAAAGTACTCATGTGAAGCAGACATTCATAAAATGCAAAAAATAAGTAATCACAGTAAAATGTAGACTTTAAAAGATATTGTAGTGTTATTAACGCTAGTAATTGGTTCAAGCGACCTATTTATAGATTTTTAAATACAGATAGCTGAATCAATAGCAGCGCTACAAAAGTGCCTCCTTTATCGCTCTAAAAATGTTTTTGACGCTTGAATGATGACTCGAAGATCTCTGAAAGATTGGGCCAGAGCTAGTTAACTTAGTGAAGTTAGTGTAACAGCTTTTATAATTTCAGCCAGTTTGTAGAAGGTTTGATATTGTGAAATTTTTTCACGTTGTCAAGTTTTAATTTGCTATACATAAACTCCACAGTTGCATGGAAGTGGATTTCAAGGCTGCTGTGCATCTGCTCCATGGCGATTACTATAGGCTCGAGGGCGCGCTTGCAAAACAACGCCAGAGGGACCATTGTGGTCGCTCTGGCCGAATGCGCATCGTTGGTAAACGCTAATGTCACGAAAAACGCTCGAGGTAAGAAAAGTAATAATTAAACCCTATTTTTCGAAGCTTATACAGTAGGTAAGAAACATTTGAAAAGTGAGGTTACACCAGTAGATGTGACCTTTCGGGATCATAAAGTGACACTGAAAAAATATTATGTCGTATGATGGTCAATGGTAAGATGAATTGAACTTCTGTGGGGATTAATTTTCTGTTTAAAAATAATTTGTTTTTTTGATCACTGTAGAAACATTAATATAACTGAAACCATTTCAAATATTTGCTATTTAACCAGATTATCACGAGATGATTTTAAAAAACTTCTAAAAGAAGCACATAGTAAACAAAAACAGTTTTTTATCGAATGTATGCAATCAGTTTCAAAGTCAATTAATATGTTTGATGCAGCAATCATATCAATGCTAGAAGAAAGTAACATGGATCAATGTACAGTTTTTATATATTTAAAAAAAAAAAATCCCGAAATCACAAATCGAACAAATATAAATATATTATCCTGGCTTTTCAGGCTGACCCTTAAGGAGGTTTCTTCGCGTTCGTGAGGGGGTGCGAGAAAGAGGCCCGATTTTCCGCCTCTTTTAGGTTATGTATGCGTATGAATGTCCTATCGAAGAAAAAAGTTTTGTTAGTCTCATATGTTGTTTCCTGTTAAAAATTTTATATATTAGTGTATTTATGTATTTATTTCTTTTCTGAGTTAAACTACGAATAAATGTAATCTTTAATCACTGTTCTCTTTTCTCAGTCAATCTATTTGCAGACTAATTTTTATTCCAAGTGACTGATAGATATAAGATGTTGTGAGTATCATATCATCTATAGGTGATATTGCTTTTATATTTTTTAGATTTAATATATTTTACTGAATTTAACTGATAGTAACACTGATGCGCCTATGCTAGTTATTGACTGTGATATCGCAATACCATTGATACTACCATAAGAATAATTGTACAATAAAAATAATTACATATGGATGTAATATATTTTTGTATTTTTGTATAAATAAATCTATATCCATCTATCTATGTATCTATCTATCTATCTATCTATCTATCTATCTATCTATCTATCTATCCATCTATCTATCTATCTATCTATCTATCTATC
>JAPYYV010000966.1:0-27028 GCA_030522625.1 Copidosoma aretas
AAAGTTTTCAAGGACTTTGACAGAGGGCCGTTTAGCATAAGCGTGCAAGCTGGGTCCTTTCTCCATGTGTCATTTAAAGGTTACGTGTAACCCAGGTGTGTATCCACGCATAAATCTCATGAATAAATCTATTTGAACTTTTGTAACGAGAAAATTTTTGTGAATAAATAATCATAAAAACAAGCAATCTAGCTCAATATATAATTTTTTTTGTCAATTTTTATGACCAAAAGACCCCGCAGGATCCTTACGGAAAATGGCCCACGGTCAAATTCTCTAAAACTTTGGATTCTGGTAGTACTCGACGAGTTGATGAGAAGTCCCCATGGCCGCTAAGTCGTAAAAATTCATTTTCGTGAGATATAACCTCTCGAAGTTCTGTTCTTCCGTAAGGACCTCCAATGTAGTATGGTATACTTACCTGTACCAAGTTTAAGTTCATACATGTGTATGGATTATTTATTAGTGAGTCTGTGGTGTGGATATGAGTGCGTGTGTATGTGTGTAGTTGTGTGTATGTGCGTGTGTCTTTTTTTTCGCCGTTTTTCGTTTGACTACTCAAATTACTTCTAAAAGTAAACGTAAGATTTCTCTCTTCAACTGATCAAAAAGTTTCTTCAAGCGTAAAGAATAACTAGTAAATTTTTTATAAAAGATAAATAAATTTTTTTTCGAGTAATCTCCAATAGAGAGTGGCTATTTAAGAGCTGCTGCGTAAGACGCAACGTGTTAGACAAGGACACACACATAATTTTATCAAACTTTGATAATTTTTTTATTAAAAACGAAACGTACGATTGCTTTCAAATTTACAGGGAACGTGTATTATTATATAATATATCTACAAAAAAATTTATGAGCAAAAATTAAAAAATTGATTTTTTGACCAAAGCACCTCAAGATGCTATATTGGATCCGCCATTTTGAATTTTAAACATCAGCTTACAGATTTGTTATCAGCAACAAAAAATGGCCTTGATTAACAATTTTTGTATCATCATACAAAATTTTCTAACTTTTTAGCCGCCATATTGGATCCGCCATTTTTAATTTTGCAAATCTGATCACAGACTCATCATCAGCGATAAAAAATACACCAAATTATCAATTTTCATATCTTAACTCAAAACTTTGTAACTTTGTAGCCGCCATATTGGATCCGCCATTTTGAATTTTGTAAATCTGATCACAGACTCGTCATCAGTGACAAAAAATACACCTGGTTACCAATTTTTATATCTTAATTTAAAACTTCAATACATTTTGGCCACCATATTGGATCCGCCATTTTGAATTTTAAAAAAGTGGCAGTGAGGCATGGAAGGATATTTTATTTTATATACTTCCACAAATTTTCAAGTCAATTCATCTAAAAACGTCACCCGAAAGACACATTCTCGCCGAAGTCTCTCGAAAACGGACAAATTATTCCTATTACAGACGAAGCCTTTCACACAACCCCCCAACATCGTCGAACATTTCCGAAAACAACCGATTGCAGCTGAAGCCGCTTCTTCACAGCCCCTCGGGATTTTCTGTTTCTCCCGCACATCTTATTTGGCTAATAGACAGAGGCACAACAATAAAACGTGACCATTAGAAATAGTACAGAAAAATCCTTTCACACAACCCTTCAACATCGTCAAACATTGCCAAACACAACCAATTGCAGCTGAAGCCGCTTCTTCACAGCCGCTCGGGATTTTCTGTTTCGCCCGCATGTCTTATTTGGATAATAGACAGAGGCACAATAATAAAACGTGACTAATAGTAATACAACTAATGAGACAGGTAACCGAACACCCATACGCTCGAGCGTTACAAAATAAAAATAAAACATAACTTCAACACCTACGACAAAATAACCAAATAAACACGCCCACTTACACTGTCTATTAACGGATCATTTATTTACTAAAAGTGTAAGCAGAGAAGTATATTGGGTTAAGGATTTAAGTAAATAGAATAATACCTTATATTATATCAAAAGTATTAAAAATGACTCTACTGGGTATTCAAGCACATATTAATTTATAGAAATAACATCGTATACGCGGTTCATCCAGATGAGGGTACCCTTTTTTCTTTTCGCCCAATTTTTTAATTAATAACCATCAACACCCGTATATGTCAATGACAAATATCAGTTAATGATTTTTAAATAATATTTAAAATTCATTAATTATTGATACTGATCTTCAATAATTTGAAATACACTGCATTTTTCAATACAGTGCCTATAATAAACAAGAATAAAAAAATATTCCCCGAGTGCGGATCAAACACGCGACCTCCTGCTTACCGGACAGTTGCTCTACCTCTGAGCTACCGGAGGGCTGTGTATTTCATACACTGGTAGTTTAGATAGATCTTCACTCTCGTGATGAGCATCCTTGCACCTAAAGCTCAATTATATAATTTTATACATGTGAAGTGACTACAATCCTTGTACGTGAATATCAAAAGTATTAAATATGACTCTAATGGGTATTCAAGCCCATATTAATCGATAGATATAAATAATACAATTCTAATAGATTTGTATTAATAATTAATGAATTTTAAATATTATTTAAAAATCATTAATTGATATTTTTCATTGACATATACGGGCATTGATGGTTATTAATAAAAAAAAGGGCCAAAAGACCGCGTATACGATATTATTTCTATCAATTAATATGTGCTTGAAAACCTATAGAGTCATAATTAATACTTTTGATATTTACGTACAAGCATTGTAGTCACATTACATGTGTGACCATATATTATATCCTAATAACACCCTATTACAGGAATCGGGCAGAGCAACCGATTGATGCACATGATGCAAAAAAAACCCGTTGTGTGCAAACCATAATTGCGCTGTAGTCTAGCAAACTATATCTGAGCAGTAATAGGCTGAAAGCTCCTAATCAGAAACCATGTTTATTTATACAAAATATGATTAGCAGTATGTTTTAGTGTATTACACTTACTTTACAGGTGTATTATACATTTGATCATGATGTAAATAGACAAGGTTTGCTGGATAGCACATTCTTTTGACAAGGGAGAAAACCAATTTAATTTTAGGGCCATAAAGCTCCAAATTTGTCAAAAAAAAAACACTTGTTTCAATACAATGTTCTACTACGTCAAAAATAGCCAACATTGCTGTACTGAGGCAGGAAATAAAAACCGGACCGTCAGTGATACAGCTGTTGAAAGAGATACTTACCCAAAATCCGTACACTTTAGCTCAATACGTAATTCAAATAAAATGAAATCAAAGCACACATAAAAAAACAACAAAACGGACTCTCCCGCTGACACTGTTTGTTGATGAATAATTTATTTAGTAATTCAGAATGTAAGCAAAGCACTCTATTGGATCTCAGGATAACATACACAGATTAATCACACGTTATTACAGGGATCGGACAGAGCAACCGACTCATAAAGATAGTGGATAGAAAACCAGGCATGTGCAGACCATAATTACGTTGTAGTCTAGCAAACTATAACTAAAATGTAATTGGCTAAGGATTCCCAATCCGGAACAATGTTATTTTCATACAAAATTTGATAAGCACTATTCTTCCGTGTATTATACTTACTACAAAGGTGTATTATGATTTTGATTATGATATCAATTGACAATGTTGGCTAGACATCACATGTTTTTGACAACGGAGATAACCAATTAGACATAAGGGCAAGTAAACTCCATATTTGTCTAACAAAAAATATGTGTTTTAATACAATGCTTTACTACTACGTCTAAAAATAACCAACTTCGCGTTACTGAGGCGGAAAACAAAAAACGTGACTAACACTATTCAGAAGATAAAACAGATACTGGATAAAGCACACGTACGCTTAAGCTCAATACTTAATTTAAATGAATCAAAACTCACGCACCTCACACTGAATCACCAAATTAACTCGCCCGATTAATATGTTCATTGATTAATAATTTATCCACTGATTCAAAATAATTTAAAAAAAAGCATAAATATGAATCTCTAGCTTCTTTAACTGAATAACGTAATATACTTTAACCTAATATACGATGAGAAAACAAATAATTAAAGTAAAAACTGTTTATTGTTTTTAATGATTGGGTAATTAGAAGAGTAGGGATATTATAATTATTTCAGAAGTAATTATAGAATCGTGTATTTTTAGTCAGTCAAGAAGAATAAGGCATTAAAGTTGGAAGAATTTTTGAAAAAAACTTGGGCACCCATGGTTCAAGTTATACTTTTCCGGCAAACAATATATGTAGATGTGGCTGATTACGCCGAAATTTGTTCGGTACTAATCCCAGCTGAAATTTTGAAATAATAAGACGCAATGAAATTCAAATAATTTATCTATAGAATTTTACATTCATAAACCAATGATAGAAAGTATATTTGTTAAACTTTTATAAAACAAATTTTAAAAAAGTGTAAAAATTCAGAAAACAATTATTCATTTATTTTTAAACTAACAAATTTCTAAAATGCAAGAAATATTAATTAATTTCTAGAAAAGCTTTAACTTAAATCAATTTTTAAAGTTTTAAAAACTTATTAAATTAATTGTTTGATAGTTTTTTTAATGTAAATCAACAAATATTTAAAAAATATTAATGAATAAAGGGATACAAAATTAAAATAAAAAGTGAGTTTTAAACTAAAATATAGAAGGTAGTGATGTATAGATTACTAACAGAGGTAGCTCGTCGATAAGTCGACACGGTACGCGGCTCGTATGCACGAGATCGCGAGTTTCAATCCGGTAAAAAAGGTTTTTTTTCAGCAATTGGAAATTCACTTACTTTACATATTTTTTAAGGCAAAAACAATAGAAATCATTGATTTACTTACCTACATAACAGTCATATAGAAGTAAAACTTTGATTAAATTATTGTATACATTGAAGGATACTATGAATGGTTATCTTATATAATCCCAGAGTTATCATGAAAAATCTCGGAGTTGGCGCGCGGAGCGTGCAGGGGGCGAAGCCCCACTAGTACATATACATACATATTTATATGTATAGCAGTGGGGTTTCGCCTCCCTGCGCACTTCGCGCCAACCCCTAATATTTGTCAGTGTGTTTATCTAGAGCTAATGACATTTTTACTTTATTCTGGCCAATAACCTTAAAACGACATATTTCATTTTTGTTAAAATGATTTTAACTGCGTCATTATTTAAGACTGGAGGTGCCTAGACGTAGTTATGCAAAGGTATTATACTATGCATAGGTGTACTTACGTATATCCCTGTAGTAGAGCTATATATATGTAAAGAAGCTGGTACACATTGCATTACAGGTATACTGAGTTTGGCTTTCTCTGCTATATTTTTTGTATGTGTATGCTATCGTAATTATACTGTTGGTGTACTTTTCTTATTTTCGTTACCTTTTAGGGCTACCAACACAGGGTTGCGTTACAAAATGTAATAAGTCATGTCGCAAAATAGACAAATTTACGTATTTTTACATAAATAGGGAATGCTTATTTAGGACGTTTTTGACAATTTGAAATCATCTAAAATGAAAATGTATCTAGGTTGTACCATAATTTTTTTCAAAAATATCAGGCGATATTTCATGTGATATGTTGAATACAATGATTATTTTTTACCTATGCTATTAGGTTAACGTTTTTTAGGTAATCTCGTTTAATTTGAACAATTTTTCTTGTATACCTGAGTGACTTACCTGCTCATCGCTGGCTGGAGTTGCCTAGACTTACTTATGCAAAGGTATTATACTATGCATAGGTGTACTTACGTACATCTCTGTGGTGGAACTATATATAAATAATAAAGCATAAAGAAGGAATCATAAATTACTGTACGCTCAATTACATGTGTATTTATACATTGGATAATGCTCCGAGCGCAATGTTGTGTAGATGGGCCTGATGCTATTTTTGGGGGCTCCTTTAATTCCAATAGTCATGATGAATATCAATCTTTATAATTGCTCTAGTTGGAGAAATAAGTTCTGAATTTACATTTTGTTTTGCTGTTTTTTGGAAAGAAGAGAGGAAAAAGTTTTGTTGTAAAAAAGGGCAAATTATTCTACCCCTAATAAGTAAATACGTCGAATCATTAAAAAAATTGTTGTTACATGACGATAGTTTCTGAAAATTAATAAGGTACTACAATAATATCTTTTGCATCATTTAATGCTAATATTTTACATAAAAAAAAGGCTAAACATAATTTAATATCACAACGTCAAGTTTATCATTCAACACCTAATACTTAAAAAAATTGAGGGAATATTAAGCATTGTAATAGCCAACTATACATATATGATGACATCCATGCAGTTGAAGAAAGACTTAAGTTAAATACAAATTTACTTAAAGAACGCTTAGAAATTCTGACAAAAAATTTAAATAAAAATACAATATCGACAAGTTATAAATATTTATATCAGATTACAAAATCACAAAATTTACCTAAGTATGAAATGTTTTTCTTGCGTAAAAATGGTGAACAAATATAATAGGTACAACAAACCAGTAACAGCCGAGTGTAGTGCAATTATAGTTTCTCAAACTGAAATTTTTGATGATTTTGATTTATGCGTTCATCTTAAAAATCTTCCAGATAATATGCCAACTCATACCAAGCATAACAGCATTATCAAGATTTAATGGCTATTATGACAAAATGCGGTAGACCGGATTTGTTTACAACTGTCACGTGTATTCAAAAATGCAAAGAAATAAAAAATGTATTAAAATTTTTTCAAAATAACACTTTAAAAAATGATATATTAAATATAACAGTCCGATTGTTTCATACGGAATGACAATTAATTTTTGATATTACAAAAAACCACTTATTTAACAAAATCAGATCATACGCTTGTACTATTGGATTTCAAAAAAAGAGGACTGCCACATGCTCATATATTAGTAACATTGAATCCTGATAATAAAATAATAACTGGTGATGATGTTGATAACTATATTTCTGCCAAAATTCCTTCAAATAATGAAAAATTAAAAAAATTAGTGATTAAAAACATGTTATACGGTTCTCATAATTTATACAGTCCATCTAAAAAAAAAATCTGAAAATTTGTCAAAATAATTTTCCAAAAATTTTCCAAAAATTTTTCGTAAATATACATCTATTAAAAAAATGGCTATCCAGAATATAGAAGAAGAAACAATGTGCAAAGCAAAAATATATACAGGATTAAAAATAGTTATAAAAAAATTTTTGTTGACGACTCAATGGCTGTACCGTACAATAAGTCTCTATTATTGAAATACAAATGTCACATAAATGTTGAATACTGTGTATCAATACAAAGCATAAAATACATATACAGTTATATTTGTGAAGGAAACCATAGAGCATCTTGTAAAATACAAAAAGATATAGATTTCGAAAATGTAGTTGATGATGAAATTAAACAATACATCGATGCACGATAATAAAGGTACTGGGAGAACACAAGAATATCCCATCTGTGGTAGAAGTCATTGTGTAGTAAATTTATCAGTACATCTTGAAAATAAACAAAATATAGTTTTCAATGAAAACCAAATTTCTAAATCTTTGAATAATTACAGACCATAACTTACAGAATAATTTGAACTAAATAAAACAGATGAATTAGCTCAAAATATAAAATACGTTAATATTCCAGAGTATTATAATATTAATAAAGCGATTAAAAATGGAAAAAAAACAACGTTCCAGGAAATATACTGCAATAGGTAGATTGAATGTTGTGTCTTCGAAAGACCAAGAAAGATTTTACATAAAGTTAATACTGAATAAAAAACATGGTTGTACATCTTTTCAGGATTTAAAAACATATGAAGGTAAAACATATACAACTATTGAAGAAACTGCAATTAGCATGGGTCTCATTGAACACGATTTACAAATTTGGACTATTTTCGAAGAAACTAGCGTTGTTATGTTACCAAATCAATTGAGGAAATTTTTCGCATGGTTTTTACTTGCAGAAAATGTTGAAGGTGATGAAATCTGGAAAATGTTTAAAAGCAAGTTTACAAAAGACCTTAAAGTAAATACAGAAAATCAAGCTCTTTTACATTTAAATGAAATGTTTAAATTAGAATGTATATGTTGTGAAAATTTCAATATACCTGTTCCAGAGAATATTATTTTAGATGTACATAACAATGATAAAGAAATTAAATTAAGTAAAAAAATGTTCGATTATACATATGAAAACTTAAACATAACACAAAAACATATTTTTAAATTTATATGTAATGGTATCAATACAATTGTTCTTATTGATGGTCCAGGTGGATCAGAAAAAACTTTTGTGTTTAAGACTTTAATTTATTATTTTATTTGTAAAAAAAAAAAATTATATCAATAGCGTGGACGGAAATTGCATCAATATTACTACCAAAAGGTATGACAAGTCATAGGACTTTTAAGGTAGCTCCCATGCGAAAACCTCCGGAATAAAATATGTTTCATTTGATAGACTTTGATCCGCTGAATCCAACAGTGTCCTTGTTTATACCTCGAGCGGGTAAAAATCTCGAGATATTTCAGCTCAAAGTTGTATTTCTAAACATAAGCTAATACGGAAGAGCATTAAAAAATCATCTGTACAAGCATTTTCCAACTCAAAATAAAAAACCTTAGCAGACATTTTATGATGTATTTGCAGGAAAAATTTCGTTCTTTTCAATTCTGTTTTGGAAAATGCTGGTAACGGGTCATTTTTAAAAGATATTTGCCAAGAGAGACGTGAAAATTAGTTTCATGGTTATGAGACAGACACTAGCAGAATATCGACACTGCTGTGCGTATGTACATATATATAGTAAGATATATATACACAAGTCAAACTCTCCTACTTGACAAAAGCAGTAGACAAGGGAGCTACCTTAAATCACCATTAGCATTAGATTACATCAAAAGTTCTTTTTTAAAGTATGAAATCGATTTTAAAAAAAACTAAGAGAAGTAGATTTAATTATATAGGATGAAGCTTCAATGATTCCAAAAAAAGCATTATAAATAATTGACAGAACTGTACAAGATTTGTGTGTAAAAAGTAATGAATTTTTTCGTTTTAGCAAAATTTTTCTTTTGTGATATTCGGTTATAAAATGACTGCTGATTAATTTATCATAAAGAATATTGAAGAGCAAAAAATTTACAGAATAAGAATTTTGAATATTTAAACTTGAATTACAACTGTTAAATGAAGAAATTTCTTTTTTTTTTGTAATGTAAACAAACAGATTACTAAGAATATGAAAACCAATATTTAAATTAATGGATCGACCTGGAAAAAATCAAGGAAGTATCTATATTGGAAGTTACAAAGAAATTAAGAACATTACGTGTATATGAAAGGAAGAAAAAATTTTGTGATAACAAATGTATGGATAGGCGTAGAGTAAAATTATCAAAGCTAAATTCATACTCTGTCACTATTAAAAAGAAAATGTAAATAAATAGGAGTAGGTGGTTTTTGTCAATTTAGACAAGATCCGTTGGGAGCAAAGAACACATATAAGCAAGGACAGTGTTTTGTTAGTATTAAAACGTTTGGTCGGCGGATTGCTTCAATGCTTTACTAACAACCAAGAAGGTAGTTGTAAACTAGTTGATAAATCAATCAACAAAATCTAACAATAGCTACAAAACACCATCTGTGTTTTTTATTTGTATTTCTTGCTCCTAACGATTCTTGGCTGGATTGACAAAACCACTTATTTCATTAGACAATGGGGATACGTAAATTCGATTACCAACAATTTGTAAGCACATTATTGTTATAATAAATTTATATTAGAGATCTTTATTGTATTATTCTAATAGCTACACAACAAAAAATTACATATATAAATTAATTCGTAAAGAAAAAGTTAGTCATTAAAAGCTTTTATGCAGTATTTAAACCTATTACCCATTTTAAGTACATGCTAATATATGTAACGAGACCTCAATTAACTATTGATTAAAAAATGAAAATAAGTTACATATTTAATCTAAATGTCAATCTTTGTGTGGATGTGTATTGCGTTGCGTGAGAGAAAAAGTGTGTTTGGGCAGCAGTAGTAGCATCACCTAAATCCGCGGGGTACCACAGATAGAGCTGCTGGTGCATTTTTGTGCTCCGGTTCACCCAAGTCAAGCTAGCACAGCCAAGTCAGCACGTCGCAACTGCACTGCAAACATAATTTTCCGCTCATTTGTGACGTCAAAACCAAATTTGCTGCTCCACCCGGAAGCCGGAAAATCATGTGCGTGCTGGCTTGACACCAAGCTAGCACCGCCACAGGTGTTATCTCGGGATCCTGACAACTTAGGGGCACAATCCCAACGGGATATCTTGCCGCCTATTTACTGCTCATCAAATGCACGCTAATATTTTGATTTTGAATGTTTTTCACATTGGTAATATAAGATTTAAACCTTGGAATCCATTTTTTTCGATTGGCACGTCGATTGTATGGCTGCAATTGATTCGCAATTTGCAGCTTATTCGTTACATTGATACCGATTGTTTCGCTGCATATAGGAGTTGATAAAAGGGTTGTTTGCTGGATAAACATTGAGTATTGTATTTTTGTCTAAAAAATTTGACTGCAAAAGCATTGATTAAATTTTTTACTACTTTTCTTCAGAGCTTAGTAGATTAGTCCCTTTATTATCTTGTAGTGTGGTAGACTGTGTAACGTTGGCAACTCCCAGGTACATTTATGTTGTTGTTTTGAAAAGTCATGTTTAATTAATTATTCTATGCTTAACTGTTAATGCTGAGGTATTACCTCGACACCCGTTCTTGCTACATTCTTACATCCAAACACATGGACACTGTCGGCTCCTTATCATCTCAAGAACCCAACCAAGTGCCTACTGCGCACACCTTTTTATTGCCCTAAATTACTCTTTGTATGGTCAACGTAAAGGGAGATACAGTTTATAGTCGACTCCTTCTTATGTTGAACTCTTATGAGAATTCAGGTACAAACAAGTCACGAGTATACACAGGAGGTGGAATCAATCATTTTCATGTGTGACTCACGCGAAAAAATACTAGCACAATGACAGATGGCATCTCTTGGTAAAAAATTATTAAGCTACACTCTAGCCCGCAGGCATTTGAGTATCTTACCTTACCGTCGCTGAACAGGCAGGCTTAAACAGCCACATCAACAAAAATAAGGAGAACATTCCGATGTCCCTTCCTTTCCTATTATTATATTTGTGCTTCCCTTTGTAAAAATTATTCGAAAAGGTAATGAATAACTAAGGGACGGTATGCTAAAATTAAAAACGAATTTTTAACCATACTGCGCCGAAAGTAGGAACTGTCGTTTTGCTTCGCGGAACGAAAATTGCTCCTTCCACCGCAGGATTGGTGAAAAATCGTATACGACCCACATGGGGAAATAAAGAAAGCCTCAGAATACATGGTTATCACCCTTGGCTGAGCTTTGGGCGTAAAATGCCTGTGTTCTAAGATATTATTTATTTTTCTTACCTAGGTGAGTAATGTACTAAATTTTAATAGTAATAAATTTATATGTCTAGGAAATAAGCCTATTAATGTTAATATTATTATATTCATACGAGAATTAATAGCTAATATGATTCTTAATGCTGAAGTTCTTTTGGATTATGTCATGCAATAGTTTATTTCTATGTTATTACCATTAGTACTCTGGTTGCCAATTGGAATTACCACTGGCATTACAAGTGCGGCTAACTCAAAACACTTAAATCTGCTGTCATGATTATTATTATTATTTACTATTATTATTAATATTATTATCATTATTATTATTTAGAATTACTGTTTCTACCATTAAAGACGTTCATTGTGAGGGTAGAGCGAACATGTGGCAGCACCGGCGACTATTTTGCATGCATAAGTATACCTATAAATATGCGTCTAACAATGTTTTTTTTTTATTTCATTGAAAAAATAACTAGTAGAGCCCTCTGGAAGTCGAATAGAATTATTCTTTTATAATATTGCGTCATGCAAAAGAAGTTAAGTAGATCATTTTCCTACAAATTTGATTTTCATGTGACTCCTCCATAAGGTTACATGTTGAATTAACATTTTTTGAACATTTAACATTTTATGAGTGGTGGAGTAAGATGATCTGAAATTTTGCATAAGACGTTTAACAGTTACTACAAACATCTATTAAAATTTCACAAAAACCTATCAGGAAATTCTGTATGTCATGAACGTCCTTGAGGAATACTTATAAACAAGTAAGCACTTTTACACTATGACAAAACAAAGCACACTTTATTCTCACTTGCAATTCTGTTGCCGATTCTACGATTTTTAAATGATAAAAATACGATATGAATATAATCATTACCATGAATCTTTTTAATAGGATTAGTGATATTATAAATATTTTTATCATTACTATACTGATTATAAAAATAATAATTATAATCATTGTTGTTATTGGTTAACCATCATGCCATCAGTCCTTCTAATTCCAAGTTAAGGGCCATATTTTTCAATAAACATATTTGAACCCTATTGCCCAAAAAATTGTTTCTGTCAAGTTACTTCACTACTTTTTAATATGAACTCTGAAATATATTGTAACAAAAATCTTTTTAATGTTGATAATAGTAGAGATACTGTTGCAATATACATGCAGAAGTAAGGCTCAATTAAAAAAAATTTGTCCTTTCATATTAAAGCGTCAAAAATGACATGCTTTGTTTTGTAAGGAGATTCGATCATTGCCCATGCTTATTTTGAAAGTTAACAGATTCATTAATGCAATAAATTCACATTCACAGTGCAATAAATAAAATCATATCTTTAATACAAATATAGCTATAGCCAGAGTTCTAAATTTTTTAATTTCTTAATTAAACAATTACAATCTTATTGTTAATTAAAAGTGATTTAGATGACCAAAAAATTAAATTGTTGATTGTTGATTGATTTCCAATTAAATTTAATTGTTTCGTAAAATACATCATACAGAACGTTTTTCTTCACTGATTCGAGTTTTTCTTGATTGCTCAGGGTTCAAAAACATCAAGTGGCGCGGTCGCGTTACATGCAAGTATGAGTAGCAGATAGCAGTTGACGCATGGCACTACGCTTGTATATACGTCTGAATTCGCCTCCCCGATATTCAAAACTAAAGAAAAAATATATAACATCACTATTACCCTGATGTTTTGCAAATACCAGGTTTTTTTAGCGTTGAAGTACAACTTTCAAATAAAATCCCGACGAAAACGTCCTTTTAATATCATTATTTAAATATACGTAGATGTGATATGCTCATTTCAATATATTCCAGTGTTTCCTCCTAACCGACTAAAACTTTTTGACCCTGAAGTTAGCCACGAGTCAGTTATACTCATACAATCGATATACCGATAGATTCTCTAGCAACCAATTTTGAATTTAAATCCTTTTATTTTATTATAAATATTCTTGACTTCAATGACAAGTCTATATTCGCAAAAAAATTGCACTAAAAAATTATGTTCGTGATAATTTATGAAACAGTTGTCAAATAAGGCAACAAGTAACTGTGAGCACCGATAAGCAGAAGTAGCGATAAAGATAAAAAAATCATACTTATAGGGTGTTATCCTGACTACAAGGTAGTCTAGTGCACTCAGCGGTAGGCTACTAATTCGTAGATCCAAGTTCAAATCTTTACTTCTCAAAATATTTTAATCAATTAAATGGTTTTAATGAGGGATAGATGATGTTATTTAATAGAATTAATAAAAAAAAAAAAAAAAACTAAAATAATAAAAGAAAAAATATAAAAATTTAAAAATGACGCCATCCAAACGCGCCAACTTAAAAAAATTAAATACACGTTTCAAAAATAATCTGTTAAAAAAACAAGGAAAAAGAATGATTTAAAAACTGAAACAACAATAATTAAAAAAAGTAGGTACAGTCATGGATTATTGTAAAACAAAGCTGCGGTAAATTAAAATTTCAACATGATGTCGAAACGTTTATAAGTAGAATTGTTTAATTTATATAAATTAGTTTCAATTTTATATGTTCAATTAAATATTAAAAAAAAATTAGACAAACATTGACGTTTCAAAAGTAAACGATAAATTTAATATTTTCTCGAAAAGGTGTGGAATCTCAGAAAAATCGACCTTTTTCGACAATAATTTGAGTATATTTAAGCTTGGCAAATGATTATTGTGGATTTCACTACTTTTATAGAAGAGAATTTGGAAAAAAAAATTTATCACATCGAAGTAATATTACATATTTTAACCTTTTTTAGAGGTCGATTTTTATGAGATTAAATATACTATGTAAAACGTCACATATGGAATTTAATCATGAGTCGATCTGTATTTGAATTAACAATTAAATCTCTTTTTTATGTAAAGAAAGGTACTTTTTCGACGCTGCTGGACAATATACTATCTCGCCGCTGCGGGAAAAGATACTGTCTCCGAATAGGAAAACAGTGGCATCTTGGCTATGAACAAAATAATTATTTCGGATTTGCACAATGATGTTTGGCTAATGCACAAGTAAAGGGTACTCTTCTTTTCGTATCTAGATCCAAGTAAAAGAGGTAATATCGATCGAGTGTTTATCCCAGAGTTTTGGTGGACTTAGCTGTGAGCTCATGCCGTGGACTCCGATGACGTTGGATTACTCGAGGTCGATATTCACCTTGGTTAGGGTAACATCAGCGTCGTACGTAGCTACTGATGGAATTGGTTTAACGCGTATAAACACAGAACATTAGCATGGCTGGGATAGAACAATAGGCGAATTTGTATCTTTGCTACAATTATAAATTGCTTAGGTTCTTCAAAACGAGCTTAAAAATGTTAGATCCGGAGACCAAAACTTATTGTTAAAACGATGTAATTTTTTTATTGTTGCATTATAGCGTATATTTAGAGTGTTACTTATGTTTATGCAATGGTCCACCGCAGCGTATGTTAAAATGTCTCTATATATATATATATATATATATATATATTATATTGCATATGTACAATATTTTAAAACTTTACTTTAAGGCACAATTTTATAGAAGTCTTTGAAGAAACTGCTGGAGCGGGGATTCGACCCGGGAAAGTTGCTATCGGAGTTGATTGAAGTGAATGTAGAAAAGTTCCATTAAAGTCAATTGATTGCGGTAAAAGACATTTTGCCATTAAATTCGATTTACTTGTGTGTAAAATAAATCGAATTTAAATCAACTTAAATGGCGTTGTTTCTGTACTTATATTTTTTAACGCATTCATTCGGAAAAAATTTTTTTTTTTAACATTCAATGGTTTAAAAATAATGTACATACATACATTTAAACGTGCGCAGCCGTGGACTATGGCATAAACATCACTAGTACTCTAACTAGAAGCTGAAATCCGACATTAAAAAATTACATCGTATTAACGAAAAGTTCTGGTCTCCGTATCTAGCATTTTTAAGTACCTAAGTATTTCATAATATTAGTAAAGAAAAAATTCTTATGTTGGCTCTATCCTGGCCATCCTGTTGATCTTTGCATGCGTTATAGCAGTTACATCAGTAGCTATGCGCGGCGCTGATGTTACCCTACCCAAGGCGAATTAAACGTTGTTATTAACGAAGAAAAATTTTGCTCATGGGCATTTGGCAGAAATTATGGTTTAAGACACCTAGCTGACAGTTAGTTAGGCGCGAGGTAGATGCGGCATACGTTGAGTCCCATCAAGCTGTGCAGTCAGAAAAATAAGGAGAGAGAGAGGAGTGAGGAGGGAAGATAAGGGAGAGAAAAAGAATTTATAAATGTTCGAGAACACTCATGCAGTTGACGACACTACTTGGAAATCGAAAGGTAAGAATTTTTTCGGCATCCACGATGCATTTGCCATCGATTAGAGCCGAAATAGTAAACATTTTGATTTTTAGACGGAAGAAAAATTAGAGCCAGCATGCTAACCACAATTCCATCGAAGCTCTAGATGCGAAAAACATTTAATCAAATGAGGACTTTGTAGCAAAATGCTATAACAATGGTTGCCTTTATTTCCCTTTAAAAAAATCGTCTGATTCAAAATCACATTTTTTATCAAAAATTGAAATTTAATGAAATATAAATATTTTGTATACGCTTGTACACTGACATACATCAAAATGAATTAGATTACTTGAATCCAGTCACTTTTCCAAGTCTAGTTTGAGGACAAAATCAATCGATAATATTTTAGGTATAACACTTTTTGCTTCAGTAAAAATTGAAATCGCAGCATCAAAACACTTAATTTGAAAATGTTTAATGATCTCACCTCAAAAAAAAGTGTATATCTTCGCACATGAGGTGTGCAGAGGCCCGGGCACATCTCACGATTAATGTATAAAATGATGAGTTGAAACAAGACAACAATCTAAAGAAGCTTGCACGTATTTTATGCCATGTTTGAAAAAATTTTGTGTTACAACGACCGTAAATATTATAATATGGGCTACTAATCGAGCTGGCAATCTTGACGATGCAAACAGCTGCGTGTCACAGCAAGTATGCCGCGGCGGTGTTAAGTACTTAAGTATATTCCATTATAACATTGAGACTCGCAAAATAAAACAGAACGTTCCGATATTTTCGCGGAAACTAAAAGGGATCATTCCAAAACATACAAACTTTGAATTAAATTATTTCTATTGCCTTTTGAGAATGGTGGTAGCATAGCCAGTTCTATCAAGAAATGAATTGGATACATATGGATATTTACATATTAATAATAACCTTAAATTAGGTACATATTTCTACTTTTAACATAAATGAATTCTAGACATTAATTTGGATATTGTTATTTGATACATTAAATACGTTCAGCCATGTTCCCTTATTATTATTTATTTTTACTTTTTAAAGTTTATACACAGCCAAAATATGTGTTCAATATTGTTTTGTGTTTCATAACATTCACATAAGTCACTAGGAACTATTTTAAATCTGAATTTATGACAATTAAGGAAAGTGTGGCTACTTTTTATTCTATTTATAGAAACTACAGATTTTCTTTATAATTTTAAATTGTAAAACTTCGATTTTTTCTTTGGTTAGTAAAAAAATTTATAGTACATTTTATCATTGGTCTTAATTAATTCTAAAAATCTTAATTCGTTTCCGTCAGCGGACTCATTTCCAACTAATCTTAAGTGAGTAGAAACCCAAATTAGTTCTATATTTTTCTTTAGTTCTAAAGCAAAGGACAAGTCATGTTTTAAGTAAGTAATAAGAGGAGATTCGTATTTTAAGTCTCTTATGCCGGATAGTGCAGAAAGAGTGCTTAAAGAGTCCGAAAATATTTTGAAGCAAGTTTCACTTTGCGATGTTATCAACCCTACGGCGTGAATTAGAGTGTAGCATTCAGAATTATTGGGAAAGAAATGTAAAAATCTTGTTGAAGGGCTTCCGAATTTTGAATTTTTGATTTTGTTATTAAGTCTGGGTTAAATTTGCGGAAATTTTTGAAGAATGAGATGGTAAATTTAGGAAATTTGTCTGACTGTATAATCTAGCCTTCACAAAAGCTAGTTACTTCATAGCATTCTAATATTGAAGGTTTACTAAAATTGGCCTTTTAAATAGAAGTACTTGCTATTTTATGTAGGGTTTCGATGTTTTTTATGACTGAATCGTTTTTTAGTGATAGATGTTTTAAGATAAACGTCCTGCCAAGATACTTCAATCTTTGCATCGAAAAAGATATTTCAGATTCCGACATCAAGACACACACTGGTGTACTTTTTTATATCCAAGGGCCAGTCTAATCGCAAAGTTCTGAATTTTTTGTAATTTGGTAAAATAGGTATCACAGATAGGAGATAACAAAAAGCCACAACATTCAAGGATAGATCTGAGAAAAGATTAGTAAGTCATCATAAGTATATCTGGGTCTTCTTCCTACCAGGTTCACCTTAAACAACCCATGATGCTGAGAGGGAAATGGCTTTTATTGATCAGGTAGTCTATGTGTTTGTTCCAGTTCAGACGTGAGTTTAATACCATTCCTAGAAATTTCACATCTAAAGAAGGGTGCATATCAATATTGTTGACTTTAATGATCAGGGCATCTAGTTTAATGTTTATTTTTTTTTAAATAATCAATTAACATTTATCTGGCTCTATTTGTAGTCCTTTATTTTCGAGAAACCGATTTACGTTGATTATTTGAAGTTCTTTAAGTTTATTAGAGTTTTGGTTTTTTTCTAATGAAACATAAATGACCTTTTCATCACCAAATCAAAGAGATTAAGTATTTCTATCTAGAATATTATTAATTTTAGCTGTGTATAAGGCATATATAATAGGACTAGAGGTCAAGCCTTGCAGGAGACTTGTATTGGCATAGAGTTTACCCTTTTTATTCGCATTTACTGGGATAATATATCTCTCATAGATCAAGTTTTTAACAAATAGAATAAATCTATGCGGCAGTTCTAGTCAGCATAAATTCGAGAACTATATCAGGAATAACGTTTTTAAATCCTCTTTTGATGTCCAAAAACAGCAACTAGGCTTTTCTTTTGGAAGATGCTTCCTTGGATATCAGTGGTTAGACGGGTAAGACTATCCGCGCATGATCTTCCCTTGCGGAAACCATTCTGTTCATCAGAAAGGATGTCATTATACTCTAGCCATCAAATAAATCTATTGCATGTAATTTTTTTAATTATTTTTAAAAGTGAAATGCCAGTGAAATAGGTACGGCTTTCCCGTTAATTTTTGGAATAAAGGTAATTAGATAGGATGATCAATCTTCTGGGAAATCACCGTACGAGTACAAATCGTTGTATAGATCTATCAATTTCTTTTTAAAAATTTTAGGTAAGGAATATATGACGCGATATATAATTTTATCAACTCTTGGAGCTAAATCCAAATTTAAATTTTTCGAGACAGTTTCTAATTCTTTGAAAGAAAGGGGTATGCAAAGAAATTGTTGTATATCATCATGCTGACTATTCAAAGTAGTGTGATCGAACGGTTCTGCAGAAAAAATTCTAGGCACTTACAGTCTGTCCAAGCACGCTGAAGTATCATTCAAAAACTTTTTAGTACCTATACTTGCTGCAGGGCGGCTAAGTCCACTATTAAAACATATCTTTGACCAAACGTCTGAAATTTAAGTTTTATTGCTGATAGGTTTTTATAGTTTGAGCAACAATAATTTTGTGATTTAAAAAAGTATTAATGTTGCATCTATATTGAAGAGATTTTAGATGCGCTTTTCTATCTCTAGTTGCTTTATCGCACTCTTCATTTCACAAAATCTTTTTCTTTTGGACTTACCGGTATTCGCATAATTCAGCTTAATTTGTTTATTTATCTTGTAGTTCATAGAGATAACAATGCAATTATTAAGAAAATCAACAAAAAACGCATACCGATCAACAGATTTACTGTTAATAAAATTCATTGCGAGAACGTTACCGTACCTTTTTCAAGTTCAGAATGAAATTTTTTCCAGTTTAATTTATTAAAATTATATCCAATATCTGTTTTAGGCGCAAATTTTGGGCTTGTATTGATGAAAATGTCTATAGGAAAATGGTCACTGCCCCAGGTGTCGTCTACTACTAACCATTTAGTTTGGATAGCTAGATCCATTGAACTACCTGCCTTTTTTGTCTTGACTAAAAGCTTTGATGTCTTGATTATTCTTGTTGGACTTGCCTGTAGACATAAGTAACGTTTTTTGGGATATTGTCTTTTATATTACTTTTATTTTAGATCTTCTGCTGGATGACATCTTTCTTAGTGCTGTAGTCGTTTTTGTTTAATCCTTTTTCAAAGTTATTGCTGACTTTATTTGGTGTTTGGAAGTCCTGCACATGTCCAGTAGGCCAACTGTATTGAGAAATTGTCTCATTCTCGGGCTTTGAGAAACAATGTTGATTACTTTGAACACTTGGCCCAATAGTAACGATAACTGTTCCTTTCGCGAGTAAGGCACTGAGATTCTGCATTTTGAAGGGACTCGCTGTTGAAAGAGAAGTATTGTTTACTTTGATTTTCTGGAACTTTATTGTGGCTCAGTATCTAGTGATTAGGTTGATTATACAGTGTTTCCAACTTTGTTGCTTGATTTATTTATCTGTGAGTTGGAAACTTTGTTCAAAGTAGGCTTCCTGATTAAGTCACTATATTAGGTTACGTCAACATCAACTGATCCATGTATCTAAGCTAAGGCGTTTTCTCTCACAACTGGAAAGTCATCTTGATTCCTGTAGAATTCACAAAATCTTTCTTTCATTTGACGTCTAGCATCGTTGTAAGACATATTGTCATAGGCCATTAGGATTTCAATTGCTTTTTGGTCTTTATATTTTTTGCCGTTTTTGGTGTCTGTACTCTGATGTTCCATTTTGCAGTGCAGGCACTAAATTTGCTAGTGTGGCCGTACCTAAAGCAGTTATAGCACTGCATGAGGTTGCGAACATAAGGTGTAACACGAGCTAGAAGACTAAAAATGACAACTTTATTAGGTAATTTCTGGCCTCCGAACAATAACAGAATGGTTTCACTGGGGAGCCATTTTTCGTTTTTACTTTTAGGATATTTATTTCTCCTGTTTAACCTCTGCACTTTACATACTATGTATTTGGATTCAATATTTTCAGAAATAAACAGCTCTGACAAATCAGTTGATATTTTTCTAATCAGACCTTTTCTCATTTGTCTGTATGCAGGGACAAAAATCCCCAAATTTTTTGCAGCCAGAAGGTCATTTTGTGAAAATTGGTTGGCCTGATTTATGTCTTTGAAAATCACCTCAACCTGGGAGTTTTTTTTTCTTATTATATCCTTATAGATGTACTTTTTGTACAGTATACTGGCAACTTAAAAAGCATTCAAATTTAAATATCCTTGATGTTGTTTATTATATCTTACTGATACACTGTAAGGTCCCGAATTGCTGTGTAAAAAGGACTTGGCTTACACGTAAGGGCATTCTCTGTCGATACATCTTGATCATTGTCGGTGAAAACTTTGGCGTTCTTGGTAACTGGTTATCCCGAGAGTCAAAGTGACTATTATCACCAGATATTTCAGAGCTGTTTCATGTGCCCATGTTTACATTCTCCAAAGGGTCAAGCATTTTCTTTTTTTTCGAACACCACCCGCCAAGCAGAGGTGCAAGCCACACAGGAACACCAGTAATGAGATTAGAAGAGGCTCAAAGAGCCCACGACACAGTTAAGAAGACTATTGCAGTCGAAATTAGCGAAGATCGTGTCACCGTCACTCACTGGACCCAAATCTTGTTCCTGCAAACAACAGGGGACAAGTTTGTCCCAATAAGTTCCAGAAAAAATATTAACGACAGAAAAAAAACGTGTGTTCTCTCAACCAAAGTCGAACATTCCCGAAACCTAAAATTGCAAGAGTTTTGGTGGCGTCACCGGCCATCTCGCGTTGAAACTGATGCTCTTACGTACGGAACGCGTGCTAAAAGTCATGCAGCGCCACTGAAACTCTCGCAAGTATAGGTTTTGGAATGCTCTTTTTTAGTTTTGCGAGGAAATATCGGAACATACCGTTTTGTTTTGCAAGTCTTGAGACAATAACAGAGTATTAAAGTATTTCTGCATCTATGCGTACTATTTTTCTTATTTATTTTAAAAAACAGTTTAGATAAAGTACTATGTATACACATTTGTTGAAAAAATATTTGTTTATTTATTCGTTGTCACAAATGATTTAGCTTTGATTTTTTTAAATACGTATAAAATACCAAGTAAATCAAAGGACAAAAAACTTGTGACTGATAAAATTTTTCATTAGATAATAACAATTTGCAAGTACTTTCCAGGATAAGCAGTCCGCACTTTCATTAATTAATGAATCAGCTTTAATCAGAAGCAATTAATCCCCAAAAATTTAGTACGCTTTCCTTATTGCAATTTGGTTTTTAAATTAAATTTTTCAAAACATCCGTATCCAATTCCAAGAAACACAATACGTGTGACTGCCTACTTTTCAGTTTGATGATGAAAATCATGTACGTATTAAGTAGTGAACTACTAATAACTATATAGTATTCTTTGTCTACGCTCCTATGTATTGAATAAATTACACTAATTGTCTTGCAAGTAACTTCTCCTTAGTAATCAAATAGGCTCTGTTTTCTGCACAAATTCTTTAGACTAAATAACCTCTCAATGCTGTTCATATAAAGTTTGAATTGATGAATTTATTATTTCACAGTACAAACATACACAGAAATCGATAACCTGGAGTACAATTAACTCTCATATTGTATTGATGGATTCGATATATGTAAGTATATAACATATATTATAAGAAATTATGTATCATGTAAAAGAATACAATTATAGATACAAAATCAAAAGTATCTTGCGTATCGTTCTTAAATATTGACGTTTGCGAACACAACTTTACTGCATATTATTATTATAAATAAGTAATTATTTACTATATTATATTTCATACTATTTCTTACACGCAGGAAAAAGCTACAGTAATATTTACTGTAAAAGCAACGGTAAAAATGAGACTGATGATTTGAACTACAATTTATAACTTAATGTTTAGTAAATGTTATCGTACCTATGCGGTAACATTTTATTTAAAGTACAATTTAACCTTTTTTAGTATAATTAATACCGTGGAGCTACGGTTATTTTTCCCCTGATTGAGAAAAAGGGGATGACAATCTTCCTTATCATTATGTATTTTGAAATCAGCGTGTAATAATGTAAGTATCTGTATCACCGATCACTAATGTAATCTTTTTTTTCAATCATGGGAAAAATTACCGTGGTTTCATGGTAAAAATTATAGTAAATAAGGGTAAATTATGCAGTAAATAAAATATAACAGCAAAGCTACGGTAAAATTAACTAAGCATTGGGGTACACATTGTAGTTACAATTTTCAGTTTCAACTTTAACCATTGCTTTCACAGTACAAATTACTGTAGCTTTTTTCTGCGTGTATCATCATATTGAAACCAGTTAAATTTTTTATTTTCCTTGTAGTTGACTGGTTATACTGAAATGTACTTTTGCAAATTGTTATTGTGTAATGATTTTATTCTTTAATGAGCTATCCTTCGGATTATTTGGTTATGTATGCGTACTTAAAATGTTGTAAAAACGCAAGCAGAGCGAGATGTGTGTGTACAATAAGAACAAACAAACTCGATCCATGATGGAAGTTTATTCAAAGATTCGAAGGGTTAAGTCGGATATACAAGCCTAGTATTCAGACGCTCGACTGAGACTAACTTACCAAGAGGGGCACCAGAGCGCGTAGCACTGCATGTGGCAGTACACTCGAGTACTAAGGCGTATTATACATAGGATACCGCTACTTAGTAATATAGAATAGTTCTAACACTTCCTCTCTTAGTGCAGTAAAATCATGTTTACACAATTACATATTTTTTAGTCAAAATGATATTAGAATCAACTCTACATTAAATGAACTCATTCAAATCATCGTCGGTATATTTATTCAATCCTTCGGCCAGTTCATTGGAATCACTGCTGGTTGGCATTTAGCTTCCACATCACAACGGATTTAGTGGCCTTAATAGAAGAAAACATAACTAATACAATTTATACAAAGATTAATATAATATTTTCATTCGTTACACATGTATTCGAAACATTATAGTGCATTCGTCCATCAACAAATAAGTTTAAAGTTATTATTCAGTGGAAATTTACATACACTTGCAATCTTTGGTAATTATTAACAATAATAGTTGAGTATGTGTTATTTAAAATCTAATTTCTTTAAATATTACGTATCCATTCATAATGTTAATTTCAATCCGATTTCTGCAAATCAATAACCTATAAATTCCTGGTTCAGTCAAGCCCATTGATCTTGAATTCAGTTAGTAATGTATATTTCACAGCTTTTAGTTTTACTGAATCACCAGTAGCTGCAATCATGCTGACAATGGAAATGGAAATCGGAGCTGTAAATCAACACTGCTCCAATAAATGTTGAGCAAATTCTAATATTCAATTGGGTGTGGCGTTTATTGCAGTAATTAGGATCTACATCCAACCATTCGGAAAGTACTATGATTCAGAAACATAAATCACAAATTTACTCAAATATTCAGCAAGTACTTGATTCCATATTATGGAAATCGGCGTTAGATTAGTAAAAAAAGCAGATTGGAAATTCATTTTATCACAAGATCAAGCCACAGGTTAATGCCATCACCTGAATCGGATATTATTCAAACGTAGTCACTCGCTTTGCAATTCTTCTTCAGCAGTTTACTCCCTCCGTTCCTTTGATCCTGACTTTAGAGTTGGCTTTACTGCTGATATTCTTTTAAGATTCGGTAAATTATTCTTTTGGTTCATTTGGTTCATTCAAATCGCTTTGTTTATATTATAATATTCGGAAATATTGATTGGTCTAGTCATGATTTAGCTTCTATATATATGCTTTTGACAGATGAATTTCATTAGTATATTCTACGGTGTGTTTTAATTGTTAGTCGGAGTATGATTAACACATCTTGATATTCAATCTGATGTAACGATTTTTCTTAGGATACTGCAAAAATGATAAATGACTGCTATGAACCATTTATTCGGGGGAAGCTGCAAGAATGATAATTTACGGAGGTGAATTACAATCCAACAGCTCTATATGTTCCGTACACTATAAGAGTTGATAAAATTTATTTATCTAACTCTGTTTCACTCGGAAGACTGATTTTTCCGGCTATTCATGAGCAAGTCAGACTCGCAATCATTTAAACTGTAATTTATCACTTAGTTATTCAAACATTTTGTTCGATTATTCTTCACTTTTTCGGATTCTGCTTCTATTTCAACAAATCATGTGATTTAATCCATTATATATTGAATCCCATGCTGCGTCGGCCAAAATCTTTAACACGAGAAATCGGAATTCATAAAATCGCGATAATTTAATCTTGACATTTTCACAACTTGAATTTTATTCGACTTAAAGCAATCCCTTAGCTTCTTTCGTTTTCAAAACCTTTAACTTTCGAAAACGTATTGAGTCAGACAAATATTTTGCAATCAAAAGTTAATATTAAAATCCGTAAAACGCTGAACTTTTGAAGTTAACAATGTCGTTGGCTGTAAGTTTATCATAATGATGTTTTGTGACTTTTATATTTCTGTAATAAATTCAGCAGTCAGTTTATTTATACTTACGATGTTTGTGTACTTTGACTGGTGTAGAACACATAATGTCAATATTCAAGAGCGTTTAACAAACATTTGCTATCACAAACACAACGGTTTTGAAATTCGAGTCCTTCGAAGTCCAACCAGCAGTTTAATCGAAACAACCTAAGGGATTCATTCGTAAAAATATTTAAACAAATAAACACTGTTGTACGATGCTAGCTTAGAATATGTAGTTGTACCTTCATCAATGAAAAAAACTAATTAAATACTCGGACAAACAGCATACAGCGAGTTCCATGAATAGAATGTAAATAAGAAATAGGAGTGTATTCATCATGGTTTAACATACTGCTTGCACATATGCTTGCTTAACAGCTCGTTATCATAGTTTATTCAGTTTATTCGATTATACAAAGTCCATCGCTTGTATTAATTCACCGTCACCCAAAGACACTGCAAAGAATTTCTCACGCTAGTTGACTGTCTCTTACGTATGGTACTGGACATTGAAAATAGTTTATTTTGCTGTTCGTTATCCTGCTTACTCAACTGCATTGCTACTACTGCATTTTATTCGACGGTCGTCACAGCTACTTTAACATGTTCCTGATAGGGTTAACGCCATTTCCAAATCATCAGTTTCACTTATTCAGTGAATTATAGGTTGTATTTTGGCTTAAAAATTATTAATTATTAATTAAGAGTCTCTGTAATGTTGGAAAATGATTATAGTCAGAAAAGTAATTCAACAAAAGTGACAGCAGTAACACTGGCTTATAAAAACTGAGTAAATAAGCCAAGGCTTGTCACGCGCTGACTCAAAAATGTCCAGGTAGGTCTCTTTTGTGTCTTATTGACAAACTCGAAGTGGGATTGAAATTCACTCAATTAAATCTGAACTCGTTGCTTTTTGAATTCGGTTTGCCTATAGGCGAGACCACTCTCTTATAAACTGTAAAATCAGTCGGTTGAATTATATCAGCACTCTTGATTATCTCCAAAAGTAATTCAAATTTTAATATGGCTAATTTGGATATAAAGCCCGCAGGAATATTAAGAAATTAACTTGATTGCGAATCTACGGATAGCTAACGATTCGTGAAATATTTCAGCTGATCTATTAGCATGAATCAAAATGCAAGCACGTGCCACGCACAGCAGTGGACAGTTACAAATAATCGCGCATTCTCTTGGATTTATTCGGTAAATACATCGGTCTCAAGTAAAACATTCACCAAGTATGAGCACCTGCCACGTACAGCAATGTACAGTTGCAAATACCAGCGAAGGTTATACAGAAAAAGTGTATTCCAAGATGTTCGAACAGATAGATACTTACATATTTAGATACAAACAAATGTATGTCAATACATTCCCGAATCCTCAATGCATGTGGAGAGACGGACGGCACAGACGTGCACACGAGAGGAATATCAATAAAAAATTAAAATAGCATATAGCCATTTTCATTGCTACGACGTTACTTAATTGCTGCCGCGCGCAGTTGATCAGGCTGGGGGCCTATCAAAGTGGGAGTACACGCACGCACGCACGCACGCAGCGAGGTCGCGGACTAAGTTCGCATGCGTGAGACCACAAGCAAAAGCAAAACTCACTGACCGCTGTTTGATGCGTCGGTATTGTCATCGTCGGCGACGATCTCAAATGTGACTGCCAAACTAGCGAGAGATTCAAATTGGCTATATGAGCAATACCGCAAAAACCGGCGTTACGCAACCCAACGCGATACCTAATTATCAATAAATAAATGACAAGCTACTTAATAATAAATGACAAGAGACTTTAACCAAGTAACCCAGGGGACGACGAGTAATTGACTCGGAGAGTGAATAATCA
>JAPYYV010000967.1:0-40188 GCA_030522625.1 Copidosoma aretas
CCCTCCCTCCCGCCCTGTACCGTCGTTCCTCACCCACGCCGCGCACACACCGCGGAAACGCGCGCGCGCGTGCTGAGCCCCTGTACGTCTCCCTCCCTCCTCCAGGGGATGATGATGCAGGGTAGGTTGGGCTGTACTGTATACATCTATGATTAGCTGGATACCTATGTATATACAGGGTGTGCACCTTCTTCTCATTCTTCCTCCTCTGCCTCTGTCGAGCGTACAGGTACGCGTGTTTCTGATGGATCATGGATAGATAGGTGGAACGGAGGATGATGATGATGATGCTGATGCGATGAGCGCCAGGGAAACCTGTCAAGCGCCTGTATACGTACAGCAGTATCTGATACGTAGAGCAGGTGGGTGATGCAGGGTGGTGGACAAAAACGCTCTCGTGCACACGTGTACAGGGTGTGTGTCCCAATTGTGGCTCCTTTGGGGGGAAATTTCGAGATGTATTTTGCTTTGCGAGAGATGATCGATAGTACGATTTGGGCCCCTTTTTTCTGCACGGTGTAATTTTGTACGTCCAAACCTTTGTCTCTTATTTCGTCAAATAATATCGATGGAATGAACAAAAGAAAAATTTCGTCCGCATTGTTCAAATCTAGACTTTCTCAAGAAACGTTGAACAAGTTTGGCCATCGCCCCTCCAGTGTGTTCTTATTACTTTTTTGAAACTTGTATTAGAATAAAAATTTTTCCGCGAAATACTAAAATCCCTCTCGCAAAAGATGCGTTTCTTTACGATGCTTTCAACGATATCTTCAAAAGGATAACATAATTTCTACAAAAACTTGAAAGAACTTTTTATTGTTCAAATGCTTTTACACGTGGCATCATTGGATCAAGTCGGGGAACAAGTAACAATAAACAAATTGATTCGTTCTTCCATCGAATTACTTCTTCAAATCATCAATAATTCGGTGACAGAGACATCAGGCTCCACGATTGGAACACACGTGTGGCCCCTGTGCTGGGCGACAATCGGTATCGCGCGCTATTATACGCTCGGCCCCGGGTTAATCTTCCATTGACCCTGTGTATTACTCGCGGCATGCTGTATGATGGTGTATGCGTGTATAAGTAAATGTGGCTCAATCGAGCGTTTTTTTTTTTTTTTTTTTTTTTTTTTAAGCATTAAATCCAAGATTGGAGTTCGCATCCGAACGTGAGAGTTGATGAGCTGTCGAGACTTTTGATGCGTAATGACGATACGAAGGAGGCGGAGGAGGATGATGATGATGGCTCGTGGTGGCGACGACGCGCCGTTTTGTTTTTTTTTTGTTTTCCGTCTTCTCGCGCATATACTTACAATCGAGCGATGTTCGAATTTATCGAGCCTCGTTGTTGGTTTCTTCATTATTCATGGCTGTCGGCGCTTGGGAGGTCGTAATTCTTTTATACTCTGCTCCAGAGTCGTTTTGATTGACAAATATACCGACTAACTTTTGCGCATTTGTCATTGTGCGACCCCAAAAACAGAGGTGCACATTGGTATTATTATAATATTGTTATTATCCCACACACCGATCGTCATCAGCGTTGGTTGCAATGTTATGCACGCAAATAAAGTGTGAGTACTCTGCAATTTAGTTCGTTGCACAGCGGTGTATATACATGAAAACGGTAATTGATAGCGATAAAACTGTATGTATACATTTTATCCGCTGATAAAAACAGAAGGCGTGACAATATCATCATCCTCTACGTCCGAATCTTCTGCATGTGTGACATTCGTCATGACGCGTACGCTGATTAATTATCGATCCATCCATCGATTTTCTAACATAAATTATTTTCTCGTACGAATGTCGCTATCGGGTTGAATCATATAGCAGCGAAAAGACAATCAACGCGCAGTCGTTATCGCCTCTGCTTGGAACTATTTTTTGTCCAGTCAGGTTCGCTGACTGATACGCATCATCATCGTGTGTTTTCGTATCTATTCGTACACTTTTACTTTTCGTAAGCTATAGCAGATGATAATTATAATGTTATGATTATTTCTTTGTTCGTTGCAAGTCCGGAGCAGAGCAGCGTACGCTTGCTTGGATTAATAAAAAGTTTGTCTCAAATTTTGTCGAGCCGGCTCGTTGATCCTAAACTCTCCTATTAATTGCAACTTCAACGAACTCCTTCCGGTCCGACTCATCAACTTACAAGTATACCCGCCCGAACGGTTGTATGCCATACATAAGCTGCGAAACAATGTAATAGGTATATGGAGCACATCCATAAAATAAGCGAAACGCGCGTCCTTATATCATATACACCGCACACGACGGCGAGCGAGAAAGTCTTCTTACAAACAAGCTCACCACACGCGCCTGTATATGAATAAGTAAAAGCATATAGACCCCCGCACCACGTGTACATGTATACGGGCACCCCCTTATCGATTCTTGGCCTCTCGATGCCACACACTCCACTTCAGTTGTACAGGTATATACACGCGGAGGAAAAGCCCGAGAGGATCGGGGCAATCTATGCACACACGTACGGCTAAAAAGAAAGGCCAGCAGCAGCAGTCGGAAAATGACGGACCAAAACGCGAGGAACGAAGGGGGAGGGAGATAATAGACCCGCGAGCGCGACGGAAAGAGCACGGCGGCGTGAAGAACTTTCTTCCCTTTTCGCGGTAAAAAGAAAAAAAAAAAAAAAAAGGATGATAAAAAAAGCGGGCCTCGCCATAACGATTTCTGGTCGGTCGGTGTGGTGTCTCGGTTGCACGTATATTTCTCCGACGTTGGACGCGAGGTGGATGTATATACGTATAAGTTCAGGTCGGGGAATCGTTGTTGGGCGGAGGGAGGGAGGGAGGGAAAACTAGGCCACCAGGGCGACCATAGACTTTTTTCCTCCGGCGCGTACAGGTGTGTATGATGAGACTTTTTTTTTTCTCTCTCTCTCTCTCTCTCTCTTTTTGACGAAAGTTTAGTTTGCGTCCTTATGCCCGTACGTTTTGTGTGGGCGATTGTACGATGATGTTTGCCGTGGTTGAGGGACGAGCTGAGATGGCTGCTTTGGCGGGGTAATGATGCCTCATGATTCGTGCGATATTTACATTCCGGTACAAATGTAGAGCGCTGCGATAATCTTCGCGATGGCTGTTCTATAAGCTCCGATAAATATACATATCGGGAATGACAATTGGGGCGCATGGTATTGCTTGGGCAATTTTTTGCAATTTAGTTCGTCGACGAATAAAATCCAGCTTTGGGATGTATTGTGCAAAGTGAAAAAGTAAAGCATACGCGCGAGCGATTCTACAGAAATCATGGATTATTATTGCAATATTTGATGGTTGTGAAAAAAGTTGAAATGAATTGTTTTTCGCACGCCTTCGACATTCGTGTTTTGTTTCATACGTATTAGTCTTCGATGCGTCAGAAAACCTGCAATCATCAGCTGGGCGTTGTGGAACAATTATTCAATGATTCAGGACAATCGACCTTTTTGAATTTTTAGCTTTTTACCCGGCCTCTGCTGAAAAATTTCACAGAGGTGGACAAAAATGAATTGAAAAAATTTTAAAACAAATGTTTAGTTTCGTAGAATAGTCCAAGACAAAGTACGTCACCTCATCGACTTCTTAGGACGACGAACAGTATGGGATGCAAAAAAAAAGTAATCAAATGTTTGCCAGACCCGCGTAACGGATGATTTTCCGTGGAGTCTCTCGTATCCCCCCCCCCCCCAACACTCGGATTTTTCATCAAACCGAACGGAAAAAAACAACAAAGCGAGCGAGAGAAAACAAAAAGCACCGAGCGTATCATCCTCCGACGCCGACGCGCCTGGGCAGCGATAAGCAGCGAAAAACGAGCATAATCATCAGCGGCAAAGCGCATATAATATTATAATACGCATCGAGCGCGTGCATACGGTACGTCCGTTGTAACGTCGTGCGCGCGTTATCGAGCGTACAGTTTCCTGCTCTCGCTCTTTCTTCTGGCGCGCTCTCGCGTACGTGCAAACGATAAGTATATAGGAAATCGAGTTCATTGCCATCGGGGCCTGTCCTCCTAAAAACGCCTCGTATCTGTCCACAATAACCAGCTTTGAACGCTGCACATCGACGACGAGAGCGAGAGGAATTCCTCGTGGCGAGGTACAAAAATGCATAGCCGATCGGATGGGCTTTCACGCACACTTGCGAGCAAAGTACTGTAGGGGGAAGCAAATGGCGCGCATCATCCGCGACTTTCGCGCTTCATACGCTTCCTTCCCGTCACGTGGCGGATGACTCGTTGTTCGATCTCGCTTTCGTTTGCGGTATGCGCGCGCGCGCTTGATGATGATGATGATCGTCAAGCATACAATTATACACGCGCGCTACCCTTTTTTGTTTTCCACTCGCATGCAAAATTTGTGATTCTCGCAGCATTCAAACGAGCGCGCAATTTTTTTGTACAGTTGAATTCGTCAGAGATAAGACTCGAGTGTCGCGGTGCGCGCGAGATAAGGAAAATATCGTGCTCGAATGCGATGCGCGAAAAAATGGTCGGGAATGCGCAAATTTTATGCATATACTTACATTTGCTCGATCAGCACTTTTGAAAGAGCGAAGAATGAAAAATTTTCGTCTCGAAGACCAATAATCATGACGTATATTTTTGCGTTTCTTGAAATTCACTCTGGTAGAGTAGATACTAGATATAACACAAGGATATTAACACATCATACACTAGCTCCAAAGTCTTGATTGTGTGTTTTCATACCTGTTTATTTTCTATTTTATTGTCAACACTGCAGAGTGCGGCGAGTTCTTGCACTGCAAAGGAAAGAAGTTTGTGGACTTTGACGAGATACGGAAAGAAATCGAGGGGGAAACAGACCGCATAACCGGCAGCAACAAAGGCATCTCCAACGTTCCCATCAACCTGAGAGTCTACTCGCCCAACGGTGAGAGATCATTTTAATTCGTAAGAAAAAAACATTTCTCGAAGCTGTCATGCATTCGGGAAAAAATTTAACGACGTGGAAGAAAAACAAAAGAACGTGTACTTAGTACATTACGCAAGCGTACGATGCAATCCATGTGCACCGAATCACGAAGCTCGTCTGTTTGTTCGTTTCCAGTGCTGAACTTGACGCTCATAGATCTGCCCGGGCTGACGAAGGTGCCGATCGGCGACCAGCCGGTGGACATCGAGGAGCAGATCAAAATGATGATTTTCCAGTTCATCAAGCGCGACAACTGCCTCATACTCGCGGTCACGCCGGCCAACACGGATTTGGCCAACAGCGATGCCCTCAAACTTGCCAAGGAAGTCGATCCCCAAGGTAGAGTAGACGAGGGGGGAGGGGAGGGGGGGGGGAGGATTTACGCCTTGTTGCATGTATACTTACGACGATTTTCAAACGAACGGATTGCAGGTATGCGTACGATCGGTGTCATCACTAAGCTGGATCTTATGGACGACGGCACCGACGCCCGTGACATCCTGGAGAACAAACTGCTGCCTCTGCGGCGAGGCTACATCGGCGTCGTCAACAGGAGTCAAAAGGACATCGAGGGCCGCAAGGACATCAAGGCAGCCTTGACGGCTGAGCACAAATTCTTCCTGAGGTATTGGCGCGCACACCTGAAAAACCATTCTTTGTTTTCACGAGTCATTGGATAAAGGTGACAAAAATTTTCTACTGTGATTCATCCAGCCATCCCTCGTACCGGCACATAGCAGACAGACTGGGCACCCCGTACCTGCAGCGCGTGCTCAACCAGCAACTGACGAATCACATCCGAGATACGTTGCCGGCGCTCCGCGACAGGTTGCAAAAGCAAAAGCTCGCCATGGAAAAGGAAGTCGAGCAGTACAAACATTTCAGGCCGGACGATCCTGCCATTAAAACCAAGGCCATGTTACAGTAAGTCCATCGCTCTATGGTTTTATAGCAGTTGCAGTATCGCTAACCGGGCTTTAAATGTTGTTTTTCCAGTTAAATTTTTATTCATGATGTATCTACACTACTATTTTTGAGATTTTCATTTTACTTTTGAAACAAGAGAACAACAATGCCGAGAGAGTAGATCATTTCAAAATCGATTTGAATGATCTGTCGTTGCACTAAGAAATCCGTTTCTGTTTCTTTTTTAGATTACTGCTTTATGGGTGGATGGTCCTGAAAATTTAGAGAATTTTTTTTTTTCAGATCGATTCAAATGTATCTGTACGTATATATACGTATGCAATTACGTCATTTTGGGTGCCTTTTATTAACCAAGCTGTGTGCTCATTTTGTGCATAATAACAGTTTGAACCGTTATTTTTTTTGTTTATTATTTTTACTCTCCTCTCGTTTGGATCTGAGCATGCTTTGGGTGAACATCTGCTGCTTATAAATTATTCAACTGATTGTATTCGTTGGCGGAACATCCAGCGATTAAGACGCAGGGTCCTAGATTTCACTTAACACGTTTAGAAAACGTAAATATTTTCTATAACGTCTTTGAGTACTTACTTTGTAGTTTTGTACATTTAACATTCAAGCTCCCTCGCAAATTAACGCCATTATAGTGCGAAAATGATTTTAATGAAGTTGTTTTAGACAATTTTCATGGCTCTCTACCCATAGACTCAATGCTTATGATTGACCCGATCCGTTTTTTTTTCACCTGATTAAAAAAAAAAATCTTTTTAAGGATGATTCAACAGCTACAAACAGACTTTGAAAGGACCATCGAGGGTTCCGGTTCCGCTCAAATCAACACTATGGAGTTAAGTGGTGGTGCTAAGATTAACCGACTATTTCACGAGCGGTTTCCCTTCGAAATCGTCAAAATGGAGTTTGATGAAAAAGAACTGCGTCGAGAGATTGCTTTTGCCATAAGAAACATTCATGGTAGGTTTTGCAAAAAAAATGTATTTAAAAACTTTTATTTACTATTGTACAATATGCCTTATTTTTTATTTTAGGTATTAGAGTCGGTCTATTCACTCCAGACATGGCTTTCGAAGCTATTGTCAAAAAGCAAATCAACAGGCTTAAAGAGCCTAGTCTTAAATGTGTGGATCTAGTCATACAAGAACTTAGCAACGTTGTGCGGATATGTACAGATCAAGTAAGTGTAGTAGCTTCACAATACTATCCTTAAATATTCATGTTGCTCTATAAACCAACAACTTGATGTTTCTATCATAATTTATGTTACAGATGTCACGGTATCCTAGATTACGAGAAACAACAGATAGTATTATCACTTCTCATGTCAGAAATCGAGAACAGTTGTGCAAGGAACAACTGGTTTTACTGGTTGACTGTGAGCTTGCGTATATGAACACTAATCACGAAGATTTTATTGGTTTCGCAAAGTAAGACTGCAACAGATTTATCTAAGACTATTATTATTTAATTAAGGATGTATACATATATAAAAATATAATATATTTACATTATTTTCCCAAACAAAGTAGCCATGCACATAACAACAAACCGCTTTTGTTATATTCGTAATTACATCTGCGATAACCACACACCAACACACTCAGTTTAATTCGCACACAGGACAATAGATGGAGAAAGTTATTGAGTTCAGTTTATCATATTTTATTTGCATTACCTTAAGACAATCCAAGTTAGTTAAATTTTTGTTGAGTGCATTCCGCGATGAAAAGCTTATGTTCATATAGGTTTCTAGGGCTTTAGATTTTTCCGCAAACTTTTATTTTCATTCGAAAAGAAAGAAAAAAAAAAGAAGCTACACACTTCTTCTTCTCGGAAGATAATGCTTCATAGATGGTTGTATAAGTCGAAAATAGAGCAAAAAAAGAAAAAAAAAAGAACGATCATAATCAATGTTGAATTCTGATTCCTCAACGACTTTGCACACATTAGACTTGCATAAATATTCAGCTAAGTGGCGACAATTCCTTGCACTTTTTGAAAATCTCCTTTTTTTATTTATAACGATGCATGCCTTGCTAAGGCCACTTTGCTTGATCATCTTTGAACTCACCTTAATTCTTTATTCTTTTCCTTTTTTAATTTTTTTTTAATTTTTAGTATAACAGCACATTTAGACTGCACTTATCTTTAGTATTAACTCGCTTCTCATTAGCAATGAATTCACTCCTTTTTTGAAGTACATACTCATTGTCAACGTAGAACTTTTATTAAGTTACTTGTTGATTATAATTTGTTAAGATTATTTATTGTAAAAATTACCTAGATTTATTAAGGTGTTGAGAAAGTCTACTTTTAGTTACCGACTGTAAAAAAATTGTTTAAACTTTAAGTACTCTCTAAATTGCATTTGGTTTATTTAATTGATACTATATTACTCACTTTATTGAAAAGTTTATTCGAATTTAAATAATTTTTTTCAGTGAAAATAATTATAAATAACACTGTTGAAAGTCGATAACTAATCGACTTATTCTCATGATCATATGTTTATAATGCATATGTCATATTTTATGAATATATAATAAATAGTAAGTTCAGAAAGAGAAGCTAAATGTGCTCTACTATTGTAGTAGAATTGGATTTATCAAAGTGACAATCATTTATGAACCAAAAAGAGGGTCAAATATTTTTAAAATCTTGTCTTTGTACATGAAAAAGATTGATATAGGAAAAAATTAAGTTTTCTTTTTCTGAGAACTTTCAACATTACCAATACTTTTTTTTGCTTCAAAATATCGAAAAAAATGGAGAAAAAAAATTTGTAACATTTCACCGTGTTTCACTAACCATTTGTCTCACTTTATCATGTCAATCTTTCTATTTTCATTGCCCATGTTGTACTTCACAAATAAAAACAATGATTTAATTACACCGGCAGCGCGGCAGCCAGTAGCCATAATGCAAGGTAAGAGAGCCGATTAAACATGCATCAAAAGTCGAAAATTTTTCATTGCAATTCTTTCTTTTCTTTTTTTACTTTAATTTTGGCCCCTTTTCTTGTTTCTTGCATACATACTTCACCTATCATTACTGTAATTCAGTAATTTTGTTTTTCTCAGATTTTTTAATTTTTGTATATATTTTTAATTGTATATTTACTTAATTTTTTTTTTCAGTTTGATAATGTATAAGTTGAGAGTTTTTTTTCTTAATTGTAGACTGCATAAGTTTTTAATCTTTGAAACGCAAGTTGATTTCATGTTTTGTGTTAAACAGTAATTTGGAAGTATAGTTTGCTGATGTTCCAATTTGTATCCCATTGTATTAATTATTTAGTTGATTTATTATTGGTTTTTTTTTTTAGTTCTAAAAAAGATGATACTTATTCAAAAAGTTGTTGTTTATTATTTTATCAGTTTGAGCGGATTGAAAATTTGTTTTGGTTGTGCACTGTGTTTTTTCTGTATGAATGCAGCTTGAATCGTGTAATGTGTTTGAGTGTAAATAAAATGTTTATTAGTTTTTTTTTAACTCAGCAGAAGTTAAAAGCTGTAAATGATACAATAAAGTTTTCAATTTTTAATTATTTTTATAATTATTGGTTGATATGAATAAATGTTTATAGTTTATAATTTTTTATTAAATATTATTTAGAGTAACTTTACGAACGGTTATTCGTACGTTAGCTAGAAAATGTTTTTTAACAAATACGTTTAACGTATTATTTTCTGTAATTTATTTTAAAAAAATTTTATCCATTGAATCAATTTCTCAAGTATATAAATAAAAATGTAAGTTTATGAAAAATATTAACATTTGCCCGTATAAAATTTACGCAAGCATATATGTCTATAGACAAATACATTATTTTGTATTTTCCAGCAACTTGGAAGATATCTCAATATTTTTTGTAATATGAAGCAGTATTTTTATTTTATTAAAAACATGCTAGCTTTATTTAATATTGATTTAATTTAATTCCTCCTTTAATTTTTGGAAAAGCCGTTAAAAATAATAAAATATCTGTGGTACAGGTCCATGGATTTACTATTTGGCAGTTTTTTTCTGATTCAATTTCTTTTTCGATTGACTGCTACAAACTTTACTGTGGTTAATAGAGTCCACATTCACTTGCCCTTGTGAATACTTAATTGCAAATTGTTTCTCGTAAAACAATTATAAATTATAAATGAGATAGAATATCGCGAGTTTTAAGATTTTCTGTGAATTTTGTTGTGTATAATTTTACAGCTTTTGACGGACGGAAAAGAGGATATCGTATTCACGTGTCCTTGTCTAAATTGTTTTCATGATTTTTCAATGTAAATCTTCTTGTTGAACCTCATTTACAAATTGTTTTCATAATTTGGCGTAAAATTTATAAAAAATTAAAGGCTATTAAAAAACAGTCTACGTCTCATAAGTTACGTAAGTGATTTAATGATATACAATTATTACCCAGTTTTTATAATTAGATTATCCTAAAAAAATAGATTGATATTTCAATTTGAAGTTTAATCTGTATAATAGCACAGAGCACCTGATTAAAAATTTTACTCGCAGTTTTTTTGAAAGAACAAGACCATGATAACTGTTGAAAAAAATGCATACTGTAATGATAGACGAGGGCAGCAAATACGAATCCCACTTGAGCATGGCTGCATAGAGTAGTTATCCTCTAGATACACTATCAACACAAAAATTGCTTTTTACAACTCGATTTTTTATTTACTTATTAACGATGTCCAACTACACATAGCAGATTAACAAAAATAAATAAATAAGAATTGTAAATTAAAAAAAAAAAAAAAAAACTATTTTTCACACTTTTTTTATGTTAGCTGACAAATATCTAACTGCATATGATCGTAATTAATAATATAATCCAAACGCAAAAGATAACTAACTCTTTGTCGCTAGCTTTTTGCTCTTTTATATTTTGAAAACAATAACCAATCTACACGTAAACGAATAATAAAAAGCATTAAGGAATTAAATATCGAATATAAGAAATTTTTAACGGCTTTTCGATGATACAGTTTCTAACTGAGTTTATTTTACTTTTAGTCATAAGACTCTACTTAGTGATCGTTATATTGCGTATTATCTATTTTTTCTTTTTCTTTATGACTTGATCGTTGATTGAGTACATGATATAATTTTTTTTTTCTTTTGCTACTCCGCAAATGCTCTTCATGAAAACTGTTCTGATGATACCAACGACAGTATGATTATGACAGTTGCGCACAGTTTTCCTATTATTTATTCATTATTATTACTATCATCATCATTATTATTATTACTAGTATGAATTACTCTATACTTCATCGCTATTATTGCTTCTTTCTTATGATATTATATATATATATAAGGTAAAACCTAATAAATTTTCCACTTTTTTTAAAATAATTTTTTTTTAAATTCTTCTTATCTCTTCTTTTTGTCTCTATATTGATTTGGTTTGATTTTATTCTTGATTTTCTTCACGAGAGAAAGAAAAAGAGCAATGAACGACGGAGCAGACCTCCGATTTTACAGTGTAACGTTGCTTTCTGTTGCAGCGCCCAGCAGTCATCGGAGAACTCGGTCAAGACTGGGCGCCACACCCTGGGCAATCAGGTCATACGCAAGGGCTACATGTGCATACACAATCTCGGTATAATGAAGGGAGGCTCCAGGGACTACTGGTTCGTCCTTACCTCCGAGAGCATCTCCTGGTTCAAGGACGAGGAGGTGGAGTGTCCCTCACTATTTTGTGACTGTCCATTTTTGTAAATCAATATCAGTCATGCGCAATTAATTGTACAATTATCAATCGCAGGAGCGAGAAAAGAAATACATGTTGCCGCTGGACAATCTGAAGTTGCGCGATCTCGAGCAGGGCTTTATGTCGCGCCGCCATCTGTTCGCCCTTTTCAACCCCGAGGGTAGGAACGTGTACAAAGATTACAAGCAGCTCGAGTTGAGCTGCGAAACTCAGGACGACGTAGACTCGTGGAAGGCGTCGTTCTTGCGCGCTGGTGTCTATCCGGAGAAACAGACCGAGCAAGCCAATGGAGATGGCGAGGTGAGTTTCAGCTTATGATATATACAAGATCTATCCCAAGAAACATTTGTAATGACTGAGTTTTTAATGATTATTGCCACCTCGTTAATTAAGAAACGAATTACAAAATTTTTCTTGATTGTACATTTGTTGATCCTTCCAAATGCAGTTGTAAAAAAAGTAATTCATGCACATATTTATTTATAGGATCCGTTGCTGAGTTTAAAAATAGTTAAAGTAAATAAAATTATTATTTTTTATTACTAGAGAAAAGAAATAATCGAGTGTGCGCTTATCTAACAATAATCAAGTAAAAGTTTCGTTTGCTCATGGACAAAATTCGAGACCCCTGACTTAAAAATAATGATGCGTTAACGTTTAAATATCATCTAACAATTTTTTAATCCTGAACTTATTTTTCCCTTCCCTTAACTCGTAACGACTAAAGGAAGGATATGAGGTTCGTAAAATACGGCTGTTTTGAAACTATTTCAAAACGCACATGTGATATACACCTCGCAACAGACACCTCAGTCTTTCGTAGCACCTATACTACTTCTACTACAACTACTACTACTATATTCTACACAGTTGTTTACATTCGTAACACTTAATACAGAAAATTCCTAAACTTACAGCTTTTGTTTTTTTAATTATTAATTTTTCGTTGTTCAGACACTCATTAAGCTAATTTTATTACTGCTAGCACTAGTGTGTTACTTTGAGTGATTCGATTTTTATAGATTTTAGAGTTCAAAATTAGACTGTTCACCACGTTCAATGGTTAACTAATCATGAAATTTCAATTAAGTTTTCAATTCTTGCATGATTCGTGTTATTTTCAGTTCAGTAATAAATCATTTTTTTACCATGAAGTTGAACTTTACGAATTATCATTGCTGTTCTGAAGTGGAAGAAATCATTTGATATCAATGCAAAAATTTCAAAGTGTTTTTAATTCGTTATACTCATTGGATACAAATATTTTGCAATGAACCCTTTCTGCATCAAAATCATAAGCTTGTCCATAGATTTACAAATTGAAATAATAAGTAATAATAAACCTAGAAGTTGATTATTTATTGTCAAGATCATCTTGTAAAAATCGAAAGACCACTCTCAAAGTAGGTGTCAAACCTTGCTGCAAATGTACAATTTTGTTTCGCTAAGTAACGCTATTATATTAAAATTTATTTACAAAACATGATCGATAGGCTAAATTCTTTCATAAACTTGTTGAATAAATATTTTCACAAGTAGCCACACAAATAGTTCTCTGTACTCAGCATAAGCTTCTTTTTATTTACAAGCTTACTTTGAGATAGCATTTCTAAAATATAATCAATTCTAAAGTATGATAAAACTTTTTTCCACTTCAGAGCGGCCTATCATCGCATAAAAAGGTATCGTCGCAATGGCAAATTTTTGTTGATTTATGCAAGTTTATTCATTTTGCAAATTACTTTTCAATAATAAAAAATCTTAGTAAGTCTCGTTCATTATGGGTTAAAAACTGCATGTTATTTGTGTTTTTGTTGTATGTGTCAGGTTAAATTTTCAATGAACATTTTGCTTATCAAGTTCTTGAACTTGCGTTTAAATGGTCAAATAAGTTTTAGTCACAAATAAAGGAGAAAAAACATGATTAGTTAACCTATCGCACATTTAAAGTTACAAAAGGATTATGGTAGGATAAAAAAAAAATGGTTTTCACGAAATTCAGGGTGGCAGTGAAACTCAGCAATCAATGGACCCACAGCTTGAGAGACAAGTAGAGACAATTCGAAATCTGGTCGACTCCTACATGAAAATCGTGACAAAAACTTGCCGAGATCTCGTCCCGAAAACCATCATGCACTTGATAATCAACAATGCCAAAGATTTCATAAATGGCGAGCTCTTGGCACATTTGTATGCTAGCGGAGATCAGGTACTTAGTCTGTAAAGTGCTTGATGTTAATTTTTTTACAGTAAATAACGCTTCCACTATTTTTTATTCCCTTCCAGTCATCCATGATGGAAGAGTCGGCAGAAGAGGCCGTGAAGCGCGAGGAGATGCTTCGCATGTATCATGCGTGCAAAGAGGCCCTGCAAATCATAGGAGACGTGTCGATGGCTACAGTAACGACCCCCGTACCACCGCCCGTCAAGAACGATTGGCTCGCATCGGGCGAGAACCCAAGGTACTTTTTGTTTTTTCGATATTTCACTATGAATTGTCTTTTTTCGCATTTTTAAAAATAATTTACAATTTGCATACGTTTTTTCTCTCTCTCTCTCTCTTCTCTCTGCTTTACTGTGCATCCACCGTTACAGTCTTGGGTAAGGTTGCCTCCTTTTTATTTCGATTAACGCTCACGCGCATATGTTTTTCTCACAGTTTATCAATATTATTTTGTAATTTAAACCAGTTCAAGATTATTTTTTATTATTTTTGAAAATTATTTTTACATAATGCATGAGAAAATTTTCAATTGCTGTTTTAATTTGCTTTTTTTATCTTCAAAATATTATCAAACAAAATACTAACTCACCGAATATTTACAAAAATTATGAAGTAAAGACCCATCGTGCAATCATGAATAAACGTAATACTCTTACCTATTCACGTTTGGGTATTCTAGAGCAATAATATTACAAATTGCGAATTAGAAAAATTCTTTTGGTTCGACTTTAACACAAACTGATTATTGTTCAAGTGTATTTAGACAAACACGAGTCAAAACAAACACTCAATCCACATCGTATTTGTCTTTTCTGTCCAACAGGTTATCGCCACCATCGCCAGGTGGTCCAGGAAGCAGGCCAAGGAACACTGCTGGACCACCAGCTGGTGGTGGTTCTCGGGTACCACCGCCACCTCCAAGCACCGGCAGGCCGGCTCCTGCCATTCCAAACAGGCCCGGGCCTGGTGGCCCACCTCCTGGCCGAGGTGCCCCTGGTGGTGGCCTTCCACCTCCTCTCATCCCATCGTAAGTACAAAATTTATTATATCTCGTTACTAAGAAAACCAAAGATTTTTTATTTTTATTATGATTGTTTTTTTTTTTTTTTATACAAGTGAATACTTTTTTGGTTGACGTTAATCACTCTTAACTGAATCCATTATCTTCTTAAAATTATGCAAGGAAACTTAATTTCTTTTAATTTGTTTTTTGATATTCAATCGTTTTTATCTACGATTACACTAGTGTGTTTCTTGGAATTAGTTAACTAAAAATTAGTAATGAATTAAAAGAATGTTGAAAGTAATCAAAAGAAAATAAGTTAGTTTGTAAGCTTCAAAAGTGTTAAATATAATTATTCAAGGCCTCAAGTAGTTAAAAATATTTGAGTTTGAACATAAAATCGTGTCGATCGACTAACGAGAGTACTGGTTTATAATGACGCATAAACCAATCATTTTGGGATAAGCATCAGACTTAGTTTTGCTTTTTCGTGACATGAGCAGTTTGATTACCGTTTGCCTTGATCCAACCGGAGCCCCAATACATTTACTCAAAGATTCCATTAGTCATAGAATGATCAGCATTTTTCAAGCGCATCAAAATATAATAGACATCTATTTGACATTTAATAATTTTAAGAAAGTAATGGTTGATCACTAAACTTTCATTACCATGCAATATATGTATCTTGAAGTTTATAAAGAAAATTCTGGCACTGAATATGAAAATATAAAAATTACTCACCACCTTGTGTTGTAACAAATTTTGAGGAATGTTTTGTTTTCTTTCTATACAATTCAAACTCATTTCTGGTGTTTGAGTTCTACATAGGATGTAAGGCTTTGGCGCTAACTTGAATTTTTATTGCAGGCGCCGACAATAAGTCTACGCACTAACACACCTTATTGCTACTAATCCATATCTAACCGTTGCATCTAGCTGATAAAATAAATTGATACATAAATCAGAAAAACGTATTTTCCACACAAAAGTGGTATTCTTTGTCCGCATACAATGCCAATATGAAATATAAATAAGAGACATCATGAATTGATTGTTAAAGTCAGGGTGTGCGGCTCTGCAAAGATTGACACACATATCGATGACGCTCTTCAATGAGTCAAGTATGCGAATAAAGTTTTTCCATAAAAAAATTATCATGGATGTCTGATTACCTCACGAATTCATAATAATTTTTCAAACAAGATTTTTATTCGTATACGTGCAAACTAAAATTAGTTCAAAATCTTCAACTGCTGTTATTAATGGAGCACTTTCAGAGGTCCAATTATCGTAATTTTTTAAAACAACTAATTATATCAAAATTGCCTGTTAATGTTGTTGTTATCATTATCCAAATAAGTTTTGTCGATTTCGAGTCAGTATTCGATTCGACAAAATTTGGCAACAAAAGTCTTTGTAAGCCAAATGATTAAGCCACAGGGTATGTGAAAAATGCATGGCTGTCACATTGTGCATTTTTTTTAATATACTTTGTCGCCTATTCTCTGAGCTTACTGAGGCCTTGACATGAATGTATAGCTTTTAGCCTTAAAGACAAACGCCAAGCTTTTAATGTCTATATCATTCAGAGAATCGCACACCCTCAAGTTCGCATAATTCCGATGGTATCGTTTTCTGTTATGTAAATTATATGAACATAATGAGACACTTACCACGCAAATAATACGTCATAATTGTCCTGATAAATATTCAGTACACATATATTTATTCGTTACGAGGAGCAAAGAAAGAAATAATATTATTATTGAGAAAACATCGTTTTTCTTAAACTGTACATTAAGGCAGATAATTATTGTTACTATCACCACATGATATAATAAAAAAGAAAAGAAGCATGTACCTCGATATGTACCTTGTACTTATATGACACCATGTACATAATTGAAAATACGAAAACAGAGATTGTGCATCGCATTGCAGAGATTCAATGTCTTTTCAACAGCATGACATTTCATTTGAGATTTATTTTTTTGACAATTTCAAGCGTAGATCAAATATTTTTTGAAAGGATAGGTCTTATGATTGTGGTTGCACTGGCAGGCACATATTTTTTTTAATTCTTCGAGCCATGACAATGTAAATTATTGCACGCATAACACAAGCTTTCAGTAAGAGTTTTGGTGCGAAATCGACACTGTATTGTTCGTTCAAAGCAGCTGCGCATTAGGAAGTAGGTCATTTAAATCCCATAGTTATTCCTTTTTTGTGTTTTAGATTTTTTCGTGTGTTCTCTCATATCCGAATCATGACATCCGAATTAAGTGTATGTCGGTGCCTGCATATTTTTTGATAATAATAATAATAATAATGAAATAAATGAACATTACGAGTGATCCGATAGAATTGCGGACGTATATTTGTATATCCAAAAAATGAAAAACTGCCATCAGATTGGTTTGTGCTTGATTATAAACTACTGAGATTCTATACGTATAATATATTATATAAGTATTGCGTGAATGAAGCTAATAATATATTTATTTTTTCGACAAAATGAGAATATACAGTCAAAACAATACGTGCAATCATTCTTTAAAACATGTTAAATTTTGAAAAACCAGCAATTTAGATTTTTTTTTATTATAATTTTGAAAGACGATTATTGTTAGTCAATTTTTCAATGCATCCTCCTATTATTGATATGATAGGTATAGTAAATAAGCACAGAACTGAGTTCTTGGATACACAAGAGTACATTGAATTACAAAAATATGACAAAATTTCTCAAGTTACGTCTTACATTGGTGAAGCAGAGAAAACAATTAAAGTCTATGAAGGAGTCATTCCGTAAAATCAATGTAATGCAAATGATCCCCTTAATCGTGCAACTTGGACTCGTTCGTTGTCATTCAAGAAATCAATACTGTGCTACTGCTATTTCCACACATACGGGGCAAAGAGTATAATGTACGTATACTCGTGTAAGTTTTTCTTTTTTTTCAACCAACTAATAAGTACCGAGAAAAATAACAGTGAGCCCAAAATAAAGTTTAAAAAAAAGTAATAAATAAAATCAATGACGTGCGCGCGTGTGCGTGTGTGTTTAGTCGCGGAGGCGTCCAGGGTATCCAGCAAAGGGTGACGCAGGCAGCTACCCAGGCCGCTGCCAACGCAGCCGTGAACGAGCTGATGGACGCTTTCAAGATGAAGTTGTAAATCTTATATTTTATTCTACTGTCTATATAGTTTAACGAGCTCGCGTATACAAGTGTATACGTATAATACCACTGAAATTACTTGTTTACTTAGATCTATCGATCCAATTCTAAGTTTCTCTTTTTTCTTTTGCGTGATAACATAAGTATTGCATTTGAATCTATCACTCGATCGACAATTAAATAACTTGGTGTAGAGGTGATATTTTTGATGACGCTAATTAAATTTGTCGAGAGAGAAAATTAAATAAAGATTATTTTTACAATTGAGGATAAGATTTTTGGGAAAAATGTCTGAGTCAGTTGTTTAATGAACAAATTTATGTGCTGCTATAGAAGTGATTACTTGTTTCTCTGAAAATTCTCAATCCTCATGCAACTGCAGTTAAATTTTGTACAAATCGATCGTTAATCAACTGACTCGATCAATCGTATAAAAGTAAACAAAGACTCCTAATATTCTCCTAATCTTCTTCTCTACATGTAATGTGGTAACAAAAAGTAGTTTTAGATCCATGCGAATGAGTAAACTAATTTGAGTACTAATTACTGAGGGTTCATAAGTAGACATAAGCGAGGTGATCAAGTGTGAATTTTTTTTTTCTTGTTGAGAATGTTTGCAATTATTGAGTTGTGAAAGTTTTTGCAATGCTTCGCAGCAAAGTGGAAATAATAATACATCAGTATTATCCTGTAACTTTTGATGGAAATCGGTTTACATTTCTAGTACTACAATCACGTAGTTCGCACCTTTTCTTCTACACGACAGTTACATTGAGTCACGAAATTTTTTAATTTCGTTTTTAGACAAAAATCCTGCATATTCACTCTGTACATACATAATTTAAATGGTCTTTCTTGATTTCTTTGTGTTGCATGTAAAAATTTCTTCATTATTTTTTTCTTTAATCAAAGTGTTTTATGTACACTTTTAAAATAAACCTTACTTCTACTAAGGTTTTTAAAAAAAGTCAATTATTAGCTGATCGAAGAAAACGAGCATTTATACATTTTGTGACTTACATAATCCCAATTTAATAAGCATGTAGTTTTTTGAAACAGCATGAAATCCATACTATGCTGTTTTGTGACTTAACAATTACAATTTTTTTTCGTAACACTAAAAACATTGAATCACAAAACAGCAAAACACATTCGATGAAAATACGTCCGTATTTTCGCATATGGCTTTGACGCCTTTCTTTTCCAAGGGCCTATGAATAGGAGCGTGAAAAATAAAATCGAATCAAAATCGGGCGTCGCTCGTTGGAATGTAGTTAAAGCCAGTAAAAAGAGGCCAGAGTCATCGTAAATTATATGTGGTGGAGGGTGGTTTATTCTAATGAAGCTTGCTCTTTCAGCGTAATTGTCTAAATTAGAGCGGAGGGACTAATGATACTGATATGGTAGAGGTGGACTTTTAATGTATGCGTGTGCTTGCTCTACCCCAGAAAACTCTATTGTATTATTAATGTGTGAGAGGAGGAAGAGATGATATTTATAGTAGTGATAAGAGAAAAATATATCGCGGGTCGATTTACTCAGATGAAACAAACGTGAAGGACAGCTGCGCCGGAAATTCTTGCCTTGAAAGAGATATTTTATTCCAAGTTCCATTTCCGCTTTTTGATGCACATACAGCACACACACACACACACACACACACACACACACACACACACACACACACACACACACACATTTACGTAGTACATATTATAAAAATTATCACTCACACACACGCACGCGTGTGTATATGTATACATATATGAATATGTGTCTTATAAATGTGCAATATCAAAGTGACGGATGAACTTATATAAATATACACAAGAAATATAAACATGTATAAATATATACATAAATTATACGAACTTATAAAATTACTCTGTTACACTATACCCTTCATAGTGTATTGCGTTGATTGTTATTATTTTTGGGATTGGGTCGTGCATTCTATAACAAAGAAAAGACAGAATATCTTTAAAAAAAAAGTACATTTCACGACGAAAGAAAAAGCTTGAACTCAAAGAACTGTCATGCTGCTCGGAAAGTAAAGTTGAATATCTGAAAGGCCGTGCATATAGGATAGAAGCAGTGCAATTAAATTAGTACTGCGCGTTCGGTGTTGTTAAAAGCTCGAGGGTGTAAAGCTGTAAAGTGTCCCGTACATACAATATATTGTTATGGCAAGCGTGTTTTCCTTACTCCCCCGACATTTACCTGTTTTTCCTTTACCTCCCACGCATCCATTCCACAACTCACCCATTCCGCCAATATTTGCATTGATGATTATAATGTATAATCGTAAGAGAGAATAAGTAAATAAAACCCCACTTCGATGCTATATATATATAAATATTATACATAAAAATATATAATGTACACATGATGAGATGATCATTGTTATGAGACTTTTTTCCGTTTTCAAAAACAACCCTATATTAAAAGAGAAATAAAAACTATAATAGCTGTATATGCAAAGACGTATTATCCATAAAGACATCGTAATAATATAAGGTGTGCTCAGACATAGGATGTGATATAGCGTAGGTAGGGTTAAATTATGTCAGTAATGACATGCCACACCAAGAGTTAATTAAACAAAAAAAAAAAACGAAGTAGTCGTGTGCAGAAGGGAAAATTGAAGATAAATTAAAAAAAAACATGTTAAGCAAATTTAATTAGTTGCGTATGTAGTACTTAGTGTGGATTTTTTCTTCGAGACGATCGGGTTTTTGAATATTATTGATTCACACAGTTTATTATATACATGTGCGTATGAATAATGTTCGTCAAGTTCGTTGTAGTTCTCGTTCGAGTTACTCATTTGCCATTGTTAACGTGTATTTTTCGACACTTTATATTTCTACATTGGTGAGGGTTCTTTCATTTTCCGCCGAGTCACTACGATGACGTTTTTTTATCCGGTTATTCATATATAAATATATCAGACATTGAATGTTATAAATATGAAATATTAAAAGAAATAAAAATCTTGTGGGGAAAAAAGTGCACCATAACCTGATGATATAAGCAAAATCATTAAAATTATCGAATGAGAAAATTAATAAAAGATGATACATATTATATATATTATAAGCGATATATCAGATTATTGAGTAAAGAAAATAATTCTAAACGAAGGCTACAAAACGCGCGTTAACGAAAGCCTTAACTAAAGGAACGAAAATCAGAGCTGGATAGTTTGAAGGTAAATAGAAAATAATTTCATTTACATTGAAAAGGGCTCGCGAGCAAAAAAGTTAAATATTATAATGCTTCCATCTAAACAAAAACAAGCGTTATCATAAGAAAACCCTAGTTAAAAATTATGCTAACATTTAATGCATAACACACGTTGACTAAGTGTCATCGAATACCACAAGTGGTAGATATTTGCGATAATTCTAAGCTCGAAAACAGCATAATATCCAAAACTTGAATTCATTCGAAAAATTCAATAATTATGGTTATTAAAAAAACAAAAAGATAAAAATGAGACGAAAATTTTAGGTGCATATCGGTTTACCAATGATATGTTGTTAACAGACACGTTCTCTCTTGACCCACATTTTTTATAGTTTAAATGAGTCAAAGTACATTGCTGTTGTTCTGTCACACTGAACGTTTTATAAATTTATTGTTGACTATCGGTTCGCTGATTTTTTTTTTCAGTCATATTCTTACGGGTATTCTTTCTAAGCAGAAAAGTAATAAGTTAACGCAATAATTTGACAGTTGATTATATAAATTGTGCAATAAACATATACATATTTTTATATATATATATATATATATGTTTCAATGTTTTTAAATTACTCAAAGTTATTTCGAGAAGGGTTTTGAAAACATTCATAATAACCAGAAAGAATTGATCATTGATAGATAGACAAAAACAGCAAACGAATTCATGCAAGACGAGCAAATATATTATGTATAGTGACGATGTGTGAGAACAAACACGCAAACACACCTACATGACATTCAAACACACTGTTTTATTGCAATATAAATGTGTATATAGGAAATAACATGTTATCATAGATTATATGAATGAATATGATTAACGATAGACCGACTGGAATCGGCGGGTACGCATTTCCGCACTTAACCATTAGTTTCCTTCGCAAACAAAAAAATTACGTCAGCTCTGATCAATGATAAGTATTCTTATTTTTAACCGTGAGTTATTAACTTCCCGGTATGACATCCTGCAAAAAGTTGCGAAATGTGTGCTCGCGTTCTGTATTTTATTATTCACCTCAAATTACGTATCCCGATGATCCCGTTTGTCATTTTCGTTTATTTTAACAATATCTCTTGATTTGTAAATTAACGATTTCTTTAATTAACATTATTTCTTTGTATTTTAATATGATTCCCAATTGCTAAGATTACTTATGAAATATTCATATTTTGCTTTGGCTTTACTGCTTCTTAATTAATTTATTACTTACTAATGCAAAATTATTTTGTTTTAACACTGTGATTTTTATTTTTGACAAATCTATGGAACAACAAGTGACGTGCAAAAATTGTTTTCTATTTAACCCAGCATGCTTTTTGTGTTGCAATAATTTTAGTTTAATTTACAATGCTTGAAACTAATTATATTTTTCACATGCTAATACTTATATTACTTATATCATGAGATCGATTGCATTGAATTACTATTCTGCAGAGTTGGAAAGTGAGTAAAATAAATTAATTTATGTACGTTTATTAGTAGTGAATATCGTGTATGTATATTTTTATTTATTGATATTTAGAGAGACTTGTTATTAATTTGTAAATATATTTTATTGAGTCAAGTTGAGGTATAATTATTTATATTATTTAAATATTGATTGTATTAATGTTATTGATTTTTTCCTTTTTTATTTCATAGTTAAATGTCCAATTCTGCGTACAGTGATGGCTTTGCAATATTATTTTTATTCTTATTTTAAATCTAGAGAGTACATAAATTAGCGGTCTGCATAAAATCGTCTTAAAACGACCCAATTCAGCTAATGCGAGCCTCTGTTTACAGACGTGTCGTCCCAAACGTTCCGCCAAGAATCCCAGACAGACCAGCATCTGGACGACTGAACTGAGTCTAGAAGGTGCAGCAGAATTTAGAAAATAAATAAAAATCGTAAAACCACTAACGAAGATGCAATGTCTGTAAGCTGCCGAGTGGCCAGTTGACAATTGCCAGGTGGAACTACTGTTTCGTCACGTGTATTTTCATTATAATAATGTACCGGTTACGACTAGGCGATTAATAAATAACGACGATTTGAGCGTTAAAGACTCATCTTTTGTGTGCTACATAAAGACACAGTGACTTTAAACGTGTAAGAAACTGAAAATACTATATCAATAATGAAAAGGACAATATGATGCGTAAAAATGAGTCGATACATTTTTCTGATCAGATTCTCTTACATTCTTCAAGAAATTAATAGTTCTTGTTAAAGTGATATTTTTCTTACTAGTTAAAAATACTTATTCATCGATCATTTATAAATTTTCTCTGACGCTTCCATACAAGAAATGCTAATACAGAAAATTGATTAATACCATCTAAGTTGTAATTGATTTACTATTAATAATGGTTGTATTTATTTATTTTCACTCATAATATTGGCCTCTTTAGAATCAATATGATATTATAATTTTCTAATTATAGAAAACAATTATAATTTATTTTGATTTTTGTGTAAATGTTATGCAAAAACGTATGGTTTCTTTCTATGAAGAATTTTAACTTCAAATAGAAACAGCTAAGTGTAATTTATGTCATTGCCACAAAAAATATTAGTCTTTAAATCGATTTGCTCACATGAATCATTTTGTAAAAATTAATTTTCACTCGATGTCTTGTCATACACGTGTAAAAAAAAATAAGTTATAATTATTATGAAATCAGAAAAAATAAATGAAATGGCGAGCAGTGTGGTTGTTAAAAATTAAATTGTTTTTTTACTGAAAATTTGTTTGTCTTTTATTATTTTACAATCACTTTAATTTGATTGAAAAAAAAGTCCAGTGTTACATTCCTATCGTACAAGAATTTTGCATGTAGTTGTTAATATTTTATGTGTTTGACAATGTATATAAATGTGATGTTAACAAACTGGGGATTTTTACAGCGACAGTATTATAGATAACTGGACAAAGTAAAAAAGTGTTGCATACAAAATGCAAATAAATGAAAACGGCTACTTGTTCGTCGCTATTCACGATTGGAATTTATTGCAATATTATCAAAAAATCTCGTTATTCGCGCAGCCATATTTGTAAATAATTTTTTATAGTTATTTTTTATCACTATTGTACCATATTTTTATTACATGACAATCCACGTTGTAATAATAAAATCATTAACAAAGCAACTGATCAAAAATTTGATCGATGACACAACTCGTAGTATTTTGGATTTTGGACTCAATCTCATCTAAAAAGATTTGATACCTCACATTTGAATCATTGCTTTTTTACTAAACGTCTTATATGATGTTTGGTAAACGAAATGTTCAATCTACTCACAGTGAAGCATCTACTAAATATAAAGTTTGACTCCAAACAAACGCTATGTATGGATATGAAAAATTGATCGAGCTAGCGTGCACCGTCGAAATAAAACACGCTGCACGTGTGATATTTTTACATTGTTAATAGTATATATACGTATGTGCAAAGAATGCCTTAAGAAAGAAAACGCACTTTTCTCTATTTGTGTTTTCATTTTCTTTACTTTTGAAAAAGAATGATGGAAAAAAAGAATAACTTTAGTTTGTAGGAATGCATGCAAGTTTCTTGTGCCAAAAGAAAAAAAGTTAAGAGTGGCAATATTTGCGTGCAAAATCAGTGAAGCTACATACATTTTTGCTGTTGAAAAAAGAAAATGGCCAAGAAAACTCGAATATTGTACATAAATTAACATAAGTATTATGAATATAAGTGTCGCGGCTGCACGCTAGCGTAATTCTCTTACTTGTCAGTGTGACGCTGCCGCGCCACTTTATAATAGTGTGCGTAAAAGTGAATAAATGTTTTTCATACTCCTTTATCTTATACCTTCTCTCTACCTCCGCCTTACCTAGGTATCAGCCTCCTGATTTTTTTGTCTTTTGTAAGTACCACGTTCGTTTACCAGTCTCAATGTTAAAGCTCGACTGTGAAATGAGTTGTGTATTACCTACAAAGAGCTGCGATGAACTGATTAAAGCTTTATTTAATAAATTGTGCTCTTGTTATTGTACTCCTATCCACTATGTGTACCATCAGTTTTATTAACCTCGAATAACATTAAATTTGTGGTAAAAGGCACAGAAGCTTTTTCAATGTTTTTATAAAAGTAAAATTTAAATTTCAATGAATGATAATTGCAACAAAATTAAAAAATTACTAGTTCTTATGTCATGAAAATCAAGAAATCTTGTGATTTGCAATGTCAACCTCGCAAAATCGTCACGACAACCAAGCGCTTGCGAAAGTAATTGATCAAGTCGAAGCGCTTACAAAAACAGTTCGACAATTGCAAAAGGAGTTCGAAACTCTGAAATCAAATAATCACACCGATAAATCCACAAAGGCAACGGATAATAATAACAATAATAATAATAATACAAGATTCAATTCCTTCAAAAAACTCAAGTTTTTTTGCAAAGATGAAACAACGCCCACAAACGATAAGTTCAAAGACTCCAAAGTAAAAAGCAACAATAAAAGTGATTCGCGACTTCAATCGGCTCCTAAAAGCGACGCAATGGAGCGTGATTTGATACCCGATGCAGTCAATAAAAAGGAGCGACGCAAACATCGACAGTCCGATAATTCTCAAGTTAAAACCGATACCAAAGATTCGTCCGTCGATACACAGGTAACGTATAAAGAGAAACCACACAGCTCAAATATTCTGACAACATTTTGAAATTTTTAATGTAGAAAAACATCAAAAAGCCCCCGCGTAACACTGAAATCCGTGCCAAAGAAATCGTAGATTCGCTCGAATTGATCTGCCGTGTGAAGACCCGCGCCGTGCAGACGGAAGATAGGCCTGCACAAGTGTTTCGATCACAAACGCAGCACATGAGTTTCGATCGGGCCAAAGAGATCGAAACAACCGATGGTAACAACAAAGTGACCGATACAAAGTTATCGAAAAGCAAGTATGATCAATATTGTACATATCTCGGGGAGGACAACAACGATGGAAACCCCAAGGCGAAGAACAAGTGTGCCAAAAACTGTCCTTACCTGAGCAAAGAAAATTTCGATGCGGTGAAGACTGAAAGTTTGAATAAGGATCGAAAAATCGACAGGAGCAGAGATAAAACTTTTAAAGATAAAAAATGCGACAAAAACAACGGTCTTACGTCTACAAGTGGAACTTTTGAAAATGTTGATTGCAGTAAAAATTTAAAGAGTGTCAAGATGGAGGAAGTGCATAAAAAGTGTCAGTACTGTTGCAGAAAGATCGGATCGAAAAGTATTCTCAAAGTTAAAAAGGCGATCATTACCAAAAAGCCTCCGATGATTTTTGTGTTGCATAAAAAGGAAGACTGTTGAGACAAAGCATTGATAGGGGATATAGCGTTTGAAAATAACTTAAAGAGTTTATTTAAGCAATGGTCTTTTTTAGTTTTTTTTCAACCATCACTTAAAATTTCTCTGAATGGATGCGTATCTAAAATAATTTATTACAATTTAAAGCAATATTTATGGTTCACTTATATACAGCTTATATAATTTTCTTAATATTTTTAATAACAATAAGAATAACAATAATTTTTTTTCGTTATCAAAATTTTAAAATTCAAACCGAATTTTCGGAATGCACAATGAAGCATCTTAATATTACTTTGAGTAAATTTAAAAATGTAAAATTCACATGTTTTGTTACAGTTCTCCTGCGAAAATTCGAGCATTTAGATACAAGCTAAGAACTAAATAAAAAAAGGACGCGGTACCACAGGTTTACAAAAAATGTACATAAACATTTTTTTCAAAAATAAAATTTTAGTCAAGGTTTTTGAAAAGCTACTTTACAAAAATTTACAAATGTTTTGATAAATCTTATTCATCAAGAACAACTTTTTAAATCGCAAAAAACATTTGCAAACGCTGTAGCTCTAATTTTGCCACCAGGTCATGGTAAATCACGGACCCAATTGATTACAATTATTTCTCGTAACATTAGTTGTTTATAAACATCAGTACTAGCTTCGTCTTACTTATTAATATAACATTGGAAAACGGCATATACCTGATCCTGGATCAACCACAGCGTTCAATCATTTTGATAAAAAATTAACATACTATGTATGAAATGCACATACGTAATATCACATTTAAGTAAAGGTCGTATTTTGTATTCTTGCGTTTTCTTTTATCTTTTCAAAGAGAAATACATTTTTACATCAAACCATTCATCAAAACTTCTTGATCAATCACTCATTACTTTTAAAAGTAATAGCAATAAACACAACCAATCACCTTCATATTAATCCTACAAACTAGCCTATTTATGTCTCTTTTATGTTAAACGATCTAACATGGAGTACATTTATGTTCGTGAATATTTCGATCAAGGCAGTTTGATGAAGAACATTCTTTTTTCGATTTGCATGCTTGTCCCTAATTTGTAAAAACTTTTGTTCACTCGATCAAATAATTATTGGCTCACTCGTAAGATATAAAAATTAACACTTTGTGGTTAAAAAAAGAAAAGCTCTTGATAAACATTTAAAAATAAACAACGCATACTTGGACTCAACAGTTTCTCCTCGCTATAACATAATCCTAACACAGCAACATTCAAAGTCAAGCTTTTGCCTACCCGCAATAACCTAATGAGATGCAAAAAAAAAAGAAAAAAAAAAGGTGCTTCTCGGCAATCCAATTAACGTGACCTCAAGAAATAGAGTAACGTCAAACTGAAAAAAAAAAAAAAAAAAACACGTAACGTCAAACTTAAAAAAAAAAAAAAAAAATACGCACAGGCAACTCGCTCGCTCGCGTGCCTCGTCTCGGCCCATTGGCCAAGCATTGGCGCGTGATTCGAGGCACAACGACTCCAGCTGCGCATCTCGACGTCATTGCAGAGATCGAGAGGGAGGGTCCGCAGTGACTAACTACATGCCGGTTCCCCGGATGGGGTGGTGGGGGGTGGTGGATGATGGTCAGCGATGGCTAATCGAGCTTGAGACTGTCCATGTGCTGGGACAGCGCCTCCTGGGTCGAATCCTGGTACGCCTTGTTCATGACCGCGTACGTCTCCTCGACCAGGCCCGGCAGATCGGCCTTCGTCAGGCTGTCGGTCGGTATTGCCGGGAGTATCGTGATGAAGCTCGTGCCTATATCAACATTAAAATCAACGTCGAGTCGGATGCGCGATAAGAGAGAGATGGAGAGATAATGAACGACCCCGCGTTTGATAGGACTATAGAGTATGTGTGCGAGTGTTTGGGGTAAAATCTGATGATTCACCGCGTCCACACAGAACCCGCAACAACTCACCCGAGTCGAACTTTTTCTCGCTCGCGTTGATGAAGTAGTATCTCGACACGACGACCGGCTGGATCGGCGTCTGGGAGTCGATCGCCACGTGAAAGCCGCCCTTCTTGAAGGGCAGCAGGGCCGAGCCGCCGTGCCTCTTGCCTTCCGGGTAGAGCAGTACTTTGGCCTGTTCACCGGAGCATCGAAACGAATGAGTTTGAGAAAACAATATACAAGTATCATCTATGTTTATTGGCCGACCTTTCGCGCGCGGATGATGTCCGCGGTCGAGTTGACCGTGTTCTGGGCCTCCTCCCTCTTGACGCGATCGATGAATATCGTGCCCCAGAGCCAGCTCGCCAGGCCGAAGGTGCCGAAGTAGAGCACCTGCTTCTTCGATATCACGGTGCAGTTCTCGAGGACCGGCCAGAGCTCTGCCAGCACTGAAAGGTCAACATTCGATCGTCTCGCGCGAGTGTACAGAATTATCATTGGGCTTATCGTTCGTGGTGCGACGTGGGAAACAAATCGTGTACTGATGCTATCAAATAAACCAATTGGGAATAATTTTTCTTTGAAATAATCAACCGATTTGGCCAACGTTGAGAATAAACAAGTTGGTGCAACCATCGCTGTGAATTGTAAAAATATATCATCGCACTTTTTTCTTCGCTGGACAATGTTGGATGTTCCGTTGAAAAAAAATTTCGTTTCCTACAATTGTATGAAATAATCGTGCCCGCCTGCGCATCGTGCAGAAAGGGAAATGAACTCACCGCAAAGGTCGAGGTTGCTCTGGTGATTGATCATGACGACGGCCCCGCTGTTCCGCACAATGTTCTCCTTGCCGCGTATCTGATAATTGATGCCGATCAATCTCGCCGCGAATCTAGCGCCCCAGGCTGGTATCCTGTAACATCGCGTTTCCACGAATATAGAACGGTTTTTTGGAGATAGAGAGAGAACAAAAATAATACGACCACACTCGGAACGTACAGCGCGTTGCGCCAGTCTCGTATCCTGAAGAACATGAGCGGGATCGGCCAGGTCGCCCATATCGCGCTCATAACGACGAAGACAAAGTGCTTCGTGTAGTACCTCGCGACCTCGCTCACCGCGCAGATCATCATCGCGAGCAGGAACAGGGCTACGCCCAAGCTATTGCACGACAACCCGAGCATCCTGGAAACATTTCGAGGAACGATCGCATTATAACCCCCGTTGGAGATGGTTTTTCGGTGAAACGCGAAAAAAAAAAAAATCGCAACTCTTCGAGCACCGCGCGAATAAAATCATCGTTGCGTCATCAACGGGGGACGGCTGCTGAGTTCGATATTCGATCGGTGTTGTTTGCACACAATGCGCGTGGACGAATGAATTGCCAAAATTTGTGTGGCCCGGTGGCATTATTGATACAGTACTGTTTTCTTTGCATTTATGCGCATGATGATTCAACTCATATACGAGTCGCGCTGCGTATTATTTTTTTCAGTCCGTTCGAAGTGTATTTCGACGGCGTATATACAGGAACAATCCAGCGTATACACTGTACATCAGCGGACGATTTAGATTATTTCAAAATTAAAAGTTTCATTGCAGCTAAACTATTCGAACGATGCGTTGGCGGCGATATGAGAACAATTTTTTGGATTATCTGTAAAAAAAAGTGATCGGTTAATAAAAAATTACGCTTGACGATAATTAATTATTTTGTTGAGAACAACAAGGATGCATGCGGATAGACGCGGGCATGAAATTTTTGCGATCCACATTATTCTTGAGGACTATTTAAAATAAAAAATAAAAAAAATGTCTCTTGAAAGAACTCACATTCACGTAACTTTGAGGTTTTTTATTTTAATATGATGACTAGCTCTGACACAGCGGAGAAGATTGACGGTCGTCTGGAGCTAGTTAACGCATCACTGACATATCTCTGCACTGCTGAGACTATAGCACGACGTTGATCCGACTGTTTTGTGGCTCAAGCATACATTATTATGTGTAAAAGCAGAAGGTCGCTTTGAAGTTTTTTCAAGTTTTTTCAAAATAAAATTTTGTATGCATACATCCAAAAGTCACTTCCAAGGAAGTAAATGCTTTTCATTTTTGTTAACAAACATATCGGCAGTCTCCAGCCAACCCCGTTTATGCAAACATTTATAAAATAAGCTCAAACAATCGACAGATTTTTTTTTAAAGTTCAAAAATAAAACGATTCGTCGAAACACGCTCTGCACAATACTTTTTTTGTCGCGAACAGAATAAAATTATTATTTCCCAGTTGTTTCTGGAAAAACAAATTTTTCAAAAATATAAAAAAAAAATTATAATCGATCTCCTGCCTCTTCTTCTTATCTGCCTACGGCCAAAGTCGCGCAGTTCCAGTCCACGACGACTATTGCGACCTTGGCGTTATCTCTTTCTTGTGTCGAGCTAACCGACAATAAATAATAGCCCGCTCGCTCCCACCTACATATAAAATGTACATACGAGAGGTGTGGCAAAGTTATTATACAGCAATACAGTTGACTGCACACTAATGTTGATACACAAATAGTAATGGGCACTCTAATTTTCCCTTTCGACAAAAGTTTTCACGGTTGATTAAATTGAAATATCAAGATAGTAATTTTATAAAAGTGTGCACGTTATTTTTAAACGTATGAATAAAAGCGTATTGAACCAATTTGCTAAAAGTATACCTATTAAGCACTAAAAGTTCGACTAAAAGTGGACAGTAGTCTAGGCTTCGTCTGCTCTGCTGCGAGTCATCGAGCTTTTTACTACATGTATGTATATCAAGCTCTATTGTCTCCGATATTCTAGACAGCTTGTGCTCGGTCTTTTACGTAATCAATTAAAATGTTTACCGATTATCCTATGCACACGTGCAACAATGTTGAAACGACAAACAGTACGCTAATGGTCACACGTGACGAGGTCTAATGAGTCTTTTTCTTATAATTTTAGAACCCCATCCCGATTAGTTGTCATGACAACCTTTTACTGGTCAAACAATTAAATTTGCAAAAGTTGGCTCGAAGCTTCCATGTCAAAGCTTGTCCATAACAAACTGGTCGTGATATGATTCATTTATTGATTAATCTACTGAGAAATGTAACTCGAAGAAGGAATTGAAAGATTATATCTTGCAGTAGCAGTAACTGACAGCAAAAAAGAAAGTCATAAGGATCAACTCAACAATCCGAGAAGAGAGTATCAAAAGAGTATCAAATGCATAATTCAATTCACCTGTTAAGCGACGTAAACCACAACTGCTTTTCTCCGGTTACGTTTTAACAAAATCTCGACAAACATCTTCGCTTCAATTAAACATCAAAAGGAACGCAGCCTAAGAATCCCAATCGATCCATAAATCAAGTGGAATAAAATGCGTGGGGAGAAAACTGCGCGTCATGACACATCGTCTTTGTAATTTTCTAGGCGCTCCATCAAACATAGTAAAAGTCGTGCCGTCAGCCCGATGGGGTCACCAAACAAATAGCGAAACCATTAACCTTGATTGCGTTTGCAAGAAATTGAAATGTGCTTGCAGGTTACTACAGGAGAAAATTGTACTGTTGTCCGACCAATTTATTTTTCCTCTTGTATTTTTCTTGCGTAAGGTACAGCAGTAATTGGTCAGTGACATTGGCTATTCTTGAAAAAAAGTTGAAATGAAAAAAAAATCTTTTGATTTACGAGTCATGAGGAAAATTTGATTTACAAGGCGAGTTTATGGTTTAATGTACATCATTGAACGAGCAGATAAAATAACAGGCACTTTAGAAAATAACAAAAAATACTCCAACATAATCTATTACTTGAGATAATGGAAAAGTGATAGGTAGGTAAATATTTTACACGAACCATCATGTCCATCACATGATTGGACAAATGCTCGTGCTAAATGAATTGTACGAAGAATTTTATCGATTGATTTTAAAATACATATTCTTATATGAATAAAATATCTGAATAATAAGCTTCCCCAAATTAGTCATTTTCAAAGTTTTCGGAAAAAAATAATGTTATTTCTACTAAATTGCTACCATAAGACTTATGAACTGTCATTCATTTTCGAAAGTTTTCTTTAAGCAAATCAGTACCCGTCATTATTACAAAATTATTCACACATTTTAAATTAACAATAGCGTAAACAAGGTGCGGTAAAACAACCTTCTTAACACATGCAGGAGTGCAAGTTCGTTGATCTGTATGTATGCCACCAAGCTGTTCATGTTTACAATGTTGACATATTCACGTATTATGTACACGTATTATATATGAGTATGAGGTAGGTGTGGTGGCATTAAAAAAAAAATGAAAGCACAAAAGCTCGACGTGCACTGACACGGACGTTGAAGGATTTCGAACAGAAGCGTTGGTTGCATCACTTGGCAAGTAATGATGAGATGATCCGAGATGATCGATCGAGTCAACTATGATACTAGTTTTTTTTTATTGTATTATTCTTAGAAATATGACTCACATCCATTATTTTTAGATACCTTGCTGTCTGAACTCATTTTATCGAATTTCAACAAAAACGTTAAAATATATGCAATTAAAAAATATATTATGAACATGTAGTTGCTTGTTTGAAAAACATGTTACAAGTTTTTGATATCTATACATCACACATATTTTTCTTCAAGAAGGTGAACGAACAAACGTCCATGATTGTTGGCATGTGTAAAAAAAGCCGTACAAGAACATTAATCTTCATATGAAACGTAACATTTCTGAGATTACTAAGTACGTGAATAGCAGACTAATTAATGCGACCTGTACATTAAATAACCGTTACGTGCATTAAAAGAAAGTTAACCCAAAAAAATATCAATTATTTTTCATCGCTTATTATATTAATTTACATGCCTTAGTCAGATTTCATAACGGTATTCATGGATTAAAACAAAGTAACTGTCGTTAATAGTACGCACATATGGATGTATAAACATGTAGTTTTGAATATAAAAAATGCATGATTGTAAAATTGAAATTTCTAGCCTTTCTCAAATACATTATGCATGAGCAATGATGATAGCCTATACCAACCCTATATTCTATACGATATCATCAAATCGCTCAGCACTAAACCACAATAATTATCTAATTATCATGATTTACCAATTTAATATTTACGAGAAGCTACTAGCCCAACTAACCATTACTATAAGTAGGGTGTACATACATACTTACTTACAGCAATCATTCTATAACCCAAACTGCTCGTCCACAGACTAGAACTTTCGACTTTTTCCACGAAGCTCATTGTATACACGTATGCATAAAATTCACGGCCGATGTTATAAAATACCACACACACGCACATATGTTATTTCATCTGCTTTTGTTTGCACATAGTACGTGCATGGTGTAAGTATCTACAATTGCGCGGGCGGGAGCAATAAAATAGCGTTTCTTGATCTTGACGATCCCGACAGACACCGAGAGTCCAATCTCGACCTTATACAACCGCCACTGCACTACTGACCGCTGCATGAGATGTGAGATAATCGGATAACAAGTGGTAGTGTATAAGTATGCCACCGGCCATTGATATCTAATTGAATTATTAGAACATTAGTAGAGATACTCGAAGCCTGTGAATATCTATACATATATTATATGCAGCAAAGTGTATTTTTTACATGAAGTGCTCAAAGCGCCGGATTCGAGCACTGAGCGCAAAGTAGTATTTTGCGCACGGGTGTTTGCATTCTGACTCAAATAAAACAATACATGAAAAAAAAAATTCAAATAAAACTTTTCGCACACTAGCAGGCAGTGGGTGTATTAATTTAAAAAATGTATGTATGCACATTGTGAATCACCGTCTTCAACATACAATGTATTACTCAAGACTGAGAATAATCTTCGTCCACGAGTTAGTCTATTTTATTCTCGAGATTCAGTTAGGGGTCATGGAGCTTCAGAAAGTGTCATTATTGCTGCTCACTACTCAAGTATCACTTATACACTCGTGTCTTTTATTCGTTCGACAATTTTTTAAAATAATCTCCAGATTGTTTTTTTTTTTTTTTTTTTTTTTTTTTTAACTTTTGAGACAAGAAACAATGCTCAGTGGATAGTATGTACAAAGACGGCTGATAAATTATGTATTCGCTGTTCCGCGATTGCACGAGGTGAATATACAAATTGTGTAATTCGAATTTCAAATACCTCGTGTATTTTTATACTTTTTCGTGGGAAGAGATGATCGTACTTTTGATATCACTGAACATCGACTGTTTACCTGATTCTGAGTTTACTTTCATCGCATTGGTAAAGGATTATTATGAAATTTATCAGACGGCGAGGACGATGATGTTGAGCAACTGCACTTTTGTTGGTTCAAAATATATGACGATTCTTATTAATGCCTTGGATTCATCTATTTTTAGAGTCAACTCGCTTTTACGATTATTCTGATACGAGGAAGCAGTGATCGCTGTACAGTTTTAGGAATACCGTTTGCACAAGTTTTTACACACAATTTTTGAACTTCATATCCCGAATAATTTATTCACTTATTTCATGTGGCAAAATTGTTTATTTATGATAAAAAATGGTTTTCAAAATGACGTCGGTATACGACAGGTATTGCAAAAATACAAAAACAATATTCAATAAAATAAAAATAAAAATCATCATCTAAATTAAAAATTGGAAAAAGAGCACAAAAAGAAAGCCGTGTATATATATATATATATATATGTATATATATATATATATTATTTACACAAAAGCTCGTCATTTTTAAAAATAGACCGAGAGTCACGCGATTTCATTCTTTTATTCATTGAAAGGGGAAATTTTTTTTTCGTGTTCCATCAAATCCAGCTGTCCAAACGAGCAATAAGCCTACTTTGCAAGTGACTTACCGAAAAATCAGCAAGTCAAGTGACCGCAGCAATACGTACATACAATGTTTTTATCGGCTAGCGTGTGAAAAAAAAAACGTGCGCATCGAGAAGATACATTTTGAATCGCGGTCAAGTAGAGAAAAAAATATCACAGAATTCTACGAGGTTTAATCTCAGAGTCGTGCAATTAAAAGAGAAAAGTTATGTCAGTGGGTCGATATGATGACACTAGAAATAGAGACTTAATGAATAAATTCATTTCATTTATATATGTATTAAAATCCTGATTAAAAATCGTACAAGTATTGGATGAGATGACCAAATTTTTGCAAACAACGCGAGTCAGGTAAAAAATACGTCCCTTGAATGTTATCTTATCTTACAGAGGATGGCGACTTGGCAAGCTAAGCTCAGATGGCGCCAGAATAGAGATAAGACTCCAGCCAATCAGAGCCTTTGGACGAAGGGCCTTGATTGGCTGGAGTCTTACCTACCTGGCGCCCTCTTATCGGTTCAAAGCCGTCGGTCCCCATACTGCACAAATTTGGACGTGATGGTGATAACAAGTAGCTTTTGCGCGTTTTCAGCGATGTATATGTATACATGCCCGATTCAAGCCGCACAAGTCGTGCACATGAGTCTTTCTCTCGTGTTCTTATATAAACGAAAGTAGTCGGAAGACCAATTTATCTCTCACAGGAGTTTTCATTGCGAAGAGTGAAAGTGGAATCCGCGATCTTTTTCTTTCCCTCAGGAAGTGTATTATATAAAAGAGATTGTAGCCTCTCAGTACAGTTTTCCAAGAATATTTTCTGATCGCTGCAAAGTATAAGCTTATTTTGAAGCTGTCTTATCACATTTCTAAATTTTGTGTACTGTTTTACACCAAGGGCGTGGATGATAAAAAATACGGTTCATTAAATGAACTGGTTTGATTCATGTTTTTTTTTACATAAACATACATTTTACTCTGAACGCTGATGAGTTTCTCCACAGTCAAGTTAAAAAAAAAAGCAATTTGAGATAATTAGTACAAGTTTAGCAACTGTTTCGGCGTTTTACTAAACACGTGTCTGCTTTATTTATTGACTTTTTTTTTACATAAACACGACACACAAAGAGACACGATGGTGAAATTGCGATTTGAATAATATTTTGTGAATACTGGAAAAAAGCACGGTAAATTATACGCCTTGTAATCAAACAATATGTATATTTTTACATAAAACGTGACGCGAAGATTCAAAAATTTCAAAACAAAATAAAACCCACGCGTCTCTCCTGCGCTCGCAATGTCACTATAAATATATAAGTAACATCATGACTTTGACATATAAATGGATGTGAGACGTGAGCTTGATAAGTACTCTTCCAGATTGTTTGCACTGCATTCGTGTGTATTATTTTTATATCCCGATGAAGGAGCTTACTGTGTTAAAAACTTATTCAGTAAAGTTTTTTTTTAATATTCCATGAGAGAATCTAGAAGTACGCAAAATGTTTTACAAAAAATATAATTTTTGAGCCTGACAATGCCAAACTGACTCCTTTGTATGATGGTATTCAATGAGAGAATAAATAAAATTCAAATAAGCTCCGTATTGAAGTATCTGTGTGGGTGTGCTAGCTGTTAATAAAAATGTTTGTATTAAAATAAAAACCACGTGCATTTCCAATTTTTGAGCAGAGCAAAATCAATCATATATTCAGAATGTTTTTGCATACGTTTTCGAAAAATCTTTCCTAATATATTTCAATTTTAAACAGTGTGCTACTAAGCAACGGTTTATACGAACTCTCGGACCAATCGAATCAAAAGAGGTGCAGTCCACACTCATGCAGATTAACGACAATTTGAGTAGCATTATCTTTATTTTAACCCTTACTTTGCAATTATATTAGGTAAGTAACACTACCGGCGCCGCCGTCTCGCCCATCACGCGTCAGGGTTAATTATTTGATACACGCTATAGTAATACAGCATCTGCAGTCGTCTGAACGACTATTATTGAGAGTGTAATGGCATTGCGCACGCCCCCGCAACGGATTTATTAATCCATGTACTCACCAGGTATGTATGTAAAAACATGCAGCCGCCACCACCCGACTCTTTCCATATATAATTATAATCCCGTATCATCTAGAATATGCTTGAATATACCTACATCATACTCACTTGGACACTTGTGGATTATTGCAACGTATATCTTTTTTGTCGGCTTCTCTTTTTCTTTAGTTAACTTTTAAACACAGGTACACACAAAAAACACAAAAAATGATGTAACAAATGCACACTCAATTAAACACTGCACAAAGTACTGTGTCAATAAAGTGGCAAAACTTCTTGAACTTCGTATTCATGCAAAGGCTGCGCCCGCGCTCGTTCTTTGACTGACTCACTGTTGGCCTTCCCATTCTATATGAGTGCGAAAATTAACAAAGCCGAGCAGCCGACCGGAGCAGTGACTGTGTCAGCGACAGTCGGCGAGGGGGAGACAGACGCATGTGTATATAAGTAGGTATGTATGTATGTACATACATCCATACATGTATATACAAATACACGTGTTCTACTGTTCTCTGTTCAGGCAGTGCGCTTCGCCATTGGTCGCACCATCCCCCTACTCCTTATGTTTTTGTGTGTTTATTATTAGCTCAAGTGTAATACTTAATACGAATACTTACTTAATCACAGAAAATATAAAAGAGAAGAAAAAAGAATGCATTTTTAAAAATCATTTATTGTTGAAAATTATTCATGGAAAATTTTGTATAATCATTACACTTTTATACTAATAAGATCATAACTTAAATAAAATAAAAAATTCAAACTTTTAGAGTACGCAACAGAATATGTACAACATAATTTTTGCTTTCTTTTTTATAAAAAAATAAACAATCTGAGATAATAAACATAAATAATCAAACAAACTGTCCGTTCAGTCATTTAGTTTTTACTTTAAACCCACGTTTCACTTTGTTCGAGCAAAGATTTTGGTATTTCAATCCCTTGACACCAGCTCCAGGCTGCGAGGAGGAGTAATCATTCTCTTCGTCACCCTTAATCACCTCTTCTTTGTTGCTCAATCGCTGTTTTATCAGAGACATAAAGTCAATGGTCTCGCTTCTCTCCTTCCCCAACAAACTCGCTGCTGCTGTAGCTCTGTCGGGCAATTTACTCCTGCTCAATTTCCTGCTGCTGCTGCTGCTGCTCTGTTGCTTCTTCTTTGGTTTAACATCACTCTGTACCTTACCATTGCCCATGCCACTTTCAACTCTATCCTCCTGAGACAGCGCTTGGTCAGGCTCACTGCACTCCAGTTTCAAAGCTTCACTCTCACTGCTCTGTGACACTTCCTCGCTGCTCTGAGTCAACGAAACACCAGAATCCTTCTCCGACGCTTCGCTCTCCCTCTTCTTGACACTCTTCACTATGAATTCACTGGTCTGGGGGATGCACAGACTCTCATCGGAAGTGTCCATGCAGAAGGTCTCCCTGTTCACCACCCTTCCACCATAGGCGAAGGCAGATATGCTCTTTCGCCTCCACATCTTCGAGGTTTTTGGAACGGCCTGCCTACACTTGCCATCGAAGCAGAACTCCTCTGGATCCACCTCTGCCAGCTCACCCTTTAGGTAGGCCAGGTACTTCTTGAGGGACGTATAGAAGTGCAGCTTGTCCTGCATCCTCGGGAAATTGGCGCACCTGGCACTGCTCGAGGGCACCACCCAGAGCACCGTATCCCCGACCCGGTGGGGCTGCAGCCCGAAGCGAAAGCTCGACTTGTCGTACTTGTCAGCAAACTCCTCGTATATGCATTTCCCGTTGAAGACGGCGATCCTGGGCCCGAACTTCCTGAGCTTGTCGTGCACGGCCGCAGCGCCCTTCTTCAACTCGGTCCTGGTGAGGTCAGCCGACGAGCAGGTCGCCCGCGCCACGATGTTCGTCAGGCCGATTCTGTGGTCCAGCAGGGCCTTGTCGTTCACGTAGCCAACTGGCTCGGGCACCAGTCCCGATGCGTAGAGCAGCTTGTAGAAGTGGTTGCCCGGGCCGGCGTAGTACCTGCCGGTGTAGGCGGACATCAGGCTTGGGTTGATGCCGACGAAGACGAGGTCGAGGCCGTGGTCGAGGATGTCGCTGAGGGAGCTCGTCTTGTCCATGATCTCCTGCTCGGTGAGGCCGTCGAAGCGGTTGGCTTTCTTCTTCGGGGGCGGCTTGTTCTCCGTGCCCTCGGGCGACTTGGGCGCCCGTTTTTGCAGCTTCTTCAGGGACAGCGACATCGTTCGGGCTGACAGTTTGCACATTCACTCTGCTGCTGTGATTTTTTGGCACGATACATTAGATCTTTTCGGCTTAGCGTACGGGGTCGCTCGGAGCTGCCCGGAGCTGCTCGGGTCACTCTGGGTTTTGAAGCCGAACACTCATTCTTCCCCAGAGCGACCCGAGCCAGCCCGAGCAGCTCTGAGCTGCCCTCCCATGTAAACAAAGAGCTCCTAACCTCAAAAACACTAACAACGATAACATTAGATAGTAGATACTCTTGCAACGGTTAATGACGTCTTTTATGGATTGAAATTGACACGCAAGCTATAGCTTTTCGTATAAGTGTATATACACTTATACGAAATTATACACGTACTTAACGATTTCATCACTTGTAACAACAAATATACGCAAAATAATTTGTGACATTTCCCTGATTTTCCAGAAATCAAAGCGAATTCCCTGACTTTTCATTTCAGGTAAGATTACAAATTGGTCATGGAACAAAAGTCTGGGAAACTCAGGGAAT
>JAPYYV010000968.1:0-14537 GCA_030522625.1 Copidosoma aretas
GCTTCTTAAAAGAAAATTTTTGTGGCACATTAAGAAACAACAGGTAGGGTGCAATCTGCAGTCAAAGCAGTTCTTAGCTTAAGTAAAATAGCTGAAGTAGAAAGTTTAAATCAAATATTATTCTTCATGGACTCAATTATAAAAATTATGTTGCACATACGTAGCAAAGACTTTGCTATGAAACAGAAAAAATCTAAGGAAGAATAACAATATGTAGTTGAGTTTAAAGGCAAAGGCACAACAATATATATGTGGAAACTAGAGGCGAAAAGGGTAGGCATGGATTTGGGAATAAAAATGAAAATGGAAAGAAAAAGGGGAGAAAAAAGATTTAGATTTTTAAATATTATGTTGGGTTTAAATGCAAAAACTCCAGTATATATATGAGAAATAGAGGAAGGAATAGTTAGCCTAAAAACAGGCATAAGAAAGACGGCAGAAATCTACTTTTTGTACATGGTAAAAATGAAAAAGAATAGATGGCTGAATATATGCCTCATACAAAAATTAGCGGACTTAAATATTAAAAATCAAACAAAATAGACAAGGAAATCAAAGTTCAATGCAAAAAAGTTGAGGATGGGAACACGTAGAATTCATAAAAGGAGCAGCAAAGCAAAATATACTTGAGAAAATGAAAGATAATCTCACAAAATAATGAAATACTTTTGTCAAGTGTAAAGTACAGAAAAAACTGTATGGTAATTGACAATATCATTGTATAATGTAAAAGAAAAGAAAAAAACAGAGAGAGAAAAATAAAGTGAAAAGAAAAACATATAAGTGATTTTAAAAGTTTTTAAGTGATAGACTGCAGGATCTGAAATAAAAGAAAAAAAATTCGAAGCACACTTTGCTTTGTAAGGAGAAAAAAAAATTATAATATTAGTTTGAAATTTCGGATTAGAAGATGATGGACAGATATGCAGGAGGAAGGTTATTTATGTAAATGTATAAGATATTTATAGAGATTAACAAGGCACTGCAGGGTTAAGATAGAAAGTTCAATGATATGTTATGCGTTATAAATTATAATAATATGCCCATGTAAAAAGAAATTATAAAATTATGTTGTATGTTTAATCAATGACGTATTATTATATATTGAAAATAAAATTAGTAATGATTTGAAGGAATATACATTTTTAATAGGTATCAAATAAGTAAAGGAAATGTAGATGTATATAAAAATTTATATAAAAAATGGAAAAATAATAAAATAAAAAAATTTCATCTACAAATATTAAGTAAGAAATTTAAAATGATATCTTACTATAATCTTATATTTATAATTGATTCTAAAACGTTTAAAAATACCGTAAAAATAGATTATAACAGTTTCTTTAATATTAATGATTACAAAAATATATTATATGCATATACATATGTATCAATATTAACCTTAAATAACAAAAAGAGTCCTTGTCAGTTTCAAGCAATAAATATCATTTAAACACGCGCATAATGGCACTCTTTGAATCACAATATATTGTGAATTTTAGAACAATCAAAGCTCATCAAATTATGTAATTACAAAATTAACGATAAAAAATCTATTATGAGACAGTTCTTGTTACTTCAAATATTTGATTGAACTTATCTGGAATATAAATCCTTTCCCGGTTTCTTTATCATGACAGAAAAATACATTCAGCTATGTGAGTAAAACTGTTTTTCAAATTATAATTTAACCTTATCAAAACTTTGTCCTTGATGTATTTCAATCGTCATGGCAACAGCGAGTAAAAATTAATTTTTTTTTGTATAGAATAAATGATAATGAAGAAGATTAACCACTATTTGAAGTATTCCTTATAATAAATACTTTATTGTCTATATTTTTACTTGTGATTGTTTTAGCTTTAATGTTGTATTTCAACAATTTTGTAATTTTTGATCCAGTACCATTACATAGGCCATCAGATATACTTAAATTTTCAATTAACGTAACGATAAAAATTATTTTCAATCGTAGTTAATGAAAACGTTGACATTTACGAGAACATTAAAAAAATTTTATCAGAAAATCGTTATAAATATTATCATTTGATTTATCAACCCCTTTATACGTTGCATCATTAATACTACAATAAATCTTTGTCTTTTAATCAATTAAATAAAAATTTTATTAATAAATAAATTTGTATTTTCATTGTAAGGAGTAAGTATTGCCCGATTCATTAGAAACTAATTCACTGTTCTAACATTTTTCAAACGATGTCGCTGGTTCCCTACATTTCAGGGATAATGGATGTCTTGATTTTTCCGTCGCTAAATCTAGGTAGTTACTTTTAAAAATTCATTATTATTTGAACGAATACTTATGCTTCGCTTTACAATTTTAAATTATGGTTAAATAAATAAAGTTTTTATAGTTTCTGTGATAATCATGCATCTGTGATTGTTCTTCAACACAGTAAGTATTTGCTTGAATACAGATTAGAGGAATTGACTAAAATTATAAATAATTACTTACAAGATTCTGAAACTTATTTAATGCATTAACTATGTTTGTAAAATTTATAGGAAAAGCATTTATGTATCACTTTTGGGGAAAAAATAAAAATACTTAATTTACGCATAAATTAATTTAATTATAAATGTATGTACAGTAATCATATTACGACTCTTTGCTCTAAGAACTCATCTGTCTTCTAGCTAGACCTGCTTTGTATGAATATGATGAAACACTTATTTTAATGTACGTAAGAAAAATCGTATTATACTATTTTATTATTCGGTGGAACAAAATATACTTAAATACAAAAATTCAAATTAAATTAAATTTATATTTGTATATTTAGTCAATTACACTTACACATAGTAATGATATTACCATAAATTTAGTTAAAAAGTGATGAAATCATTTTATTTTTGAAAAACATCTGAAATTAAATGATTGTAATTTTATAAAATTGTAGCTACATATTTTTCAGCAAAACCTTTTCATTAAAAAATAATAGCACATCATTTTATGCAATATTAACCAATAATACAAATTAATTAAATAATATGATAACCTTTTTTCTTTTTATACAAACCGCATAAAATTTATAATCATATGAAATTAATTTTTATTAAAAAATTTATTTTTAAACGAAATTTTCCATTTCTGAATTTTTTTCTCTATCAATTTAAATAAATATTGTATCTCTATTTTTGCATCTCGATAATTCAACGTAACAACCATAAGAGAATAATGGTTTTTTTAAGTATAAACATACTTTCCCAAAACTTTGACCATGAGATCTATTTATAGTCATAGAAAATGCAATAACTAAAGTAAATTGCTTTCTGTATAAAATAGAAGGCAGTATAGATGTATTGGCAGTATCATAAGTTATTTTTGGTGTAAAAAATGTATTTCCCATTTTTCCTTGTATTATTATTTCACCTTTAATATTGTATTTTAAAAATTGAGTGACTCGTAATTGTGTCTCATTGCACAAACCATCACGCACACTTAAATATCCTATTAACATTACTATTCTAGTTTTCAAGTAAATTTCTTTAGGAGGTAGGAGTTAACAAATACCGTTTAAAATTTCCATAGGAGAAGTAATATAAATATTTGCATCAGATTGATCCACACTTTTATAAGTGGCTTGATCCATGCTGTAAGTCTCCATTTGTCCTCTAATTCCATCCAAAATTTGAATATTTAAAAAATACTTGTATTCATTATAAGATGTAAAAATAGCACTGCTCATTTAACAACTATTTTTTCGACCAAATGTTTTCGAACATACATCTATTGTTATCCATTCTTATGGAACTCGCAATTTTTCAGTTTCCCGTTCCCTATATAAGAAAGTAATTTTGAAAATTTCTCATTACTACAACGTATATTAGTACTTAATTTAAAAATTTGGAAATGATTTTAAAGCAAAAAAGATATAATAGTCGTTTTTATAATCATACTTCTATTATTACTTTTCACCACGGAAGTAATTCGACGAAAATCTCATTCTAAAACAATTAATTCATCCCTGAAATGTATTTCCGTATCGGATAAATAACTTAACGTCCTTTCAACTATTTCCAAAACTTTTTTCAAAATCATGTATGCCAGATCCTAATTAAATAAATCTACGAATCTTAATATTTGTTTGTCAATCTAAAATATTATAAAGGCGCTCTCAATGCTATTTAAGTCCAAAAGTAAGCGAAAGGTTATATGACTGGTCGCTCCCTTCGGAAGCAATACAGACGCTATACCAGTCCAAGCCATTGAAAAAATCTTTTAGTTTAGAAATAAAATGATAAATTAGTGTACCATGATAAAAAGATTCTTCTTAAACTTCAAGACTGTCTATTAAATGAATTTTGTATTTTTTTTGTCAAAAAATGTAGAAAATAATCTTTTGATCATTATTGATCTGTATGAACATAAAATCAAACGTTTCTATATGGAAAGCCATTTTCTTAGTGTTATCATTTTGTTCTATCTTTATTTGTCGTGTTAAGAGTAAATTAAAATGATTTATCTTCAGATTCAAAAATTTTATTAATATGTAAAAGACCCCAATTTCTTTATCAAAAATCAAATATTTTGTAAAATGCTTTTCTATTTCTTCAAAATGTTGTTATTGAAAAAATTTTTTTTAAAGTACATCCCAAATAAAAATTTTTTTTAATTCATAAGGCAACATGACGGCATTTGCTTGTTCAAAAATATCATTAATTTTATTACCATATTCAGGTACTACCATGGTTATAGCAGTTTCTTTGAATGTTTCATAACTTATTCCATTTCCTGTTTTTATATCTTGAATTGAATTAAATCCTTTAAGTTTACTTGAAATCTATTTTAAATGCAAATGTTCGTGATCCTCGGAAAACAATATTTAATCTTCCAATGGTAGTTTTTTCAATTACGTTTTTCTTTTTCACCCAAATTTTCAAATCATCATTAAACACAGAGTTTTCTGGAATATTGACGTACTTTCATGATTTTTCGAATTATTTGTTTTATTTAATTTAAACCAAGCTGAAATGTATGTATTTCGATTTCCTGATAAACTTTCAATTTTATTTTCTTCAAAAACTATTTTTTGTTTGTTTGATAATCTCAATTTGTTTGATAATCTTGATTTTAAATGAAAAATTTGAGCTCTATAAAGACAATATTTTATAACGATCTTCCAAAATCAATTTTATTCGTGGTATGTTAGAATTAGCTTTTCTCATAAAAAAATCAATTCGGTCCATCAGATAAACTATCAAAAAATATTAGATGCGTATTTTCTTTTTTTCTTGTAAACTAAAAATGACGGAGTTAAAGCACACTAACCATTAGGAGTAAAAGGTGCTGACGTCAGAAACACATAAGACAGTGCATGAATTTTATCTCTTTCTTACGTCATCTACCCCCTACTACAAAACTTTGACGGACTCTATCTCCGTAATTTTTTGTTTATGAGAAAGGGTAACAATACGTGTCTAATATTGTTTGATAATCTATTTGACGGCCTAAATAGATTTTTTCATAAAAATTGCTAATTAAAAGAAAATTTATTTAAAAAAAAAATATAAAATCCAATATTTTATTTATAGATAGAATCTTAATATGGAGGGTTAGCGCACAGGGTGTACATATCTGCTGCGGTGGGTGATTCCGACCGCTTCCCTTTTTTCAGCCAGCTGAACATACGTACGGTCTCGGCATTCTGGTCCTCAACCCAAGCGCACCGAAAGAAGTTCTTACTTTCATAGAAGTGTAATAAGGACTTATTTCTGACACTTGCAAAAGACGAAAATATGAAATCTCACGTCTTTGATTCGCGAAAAATCTTATAATAATTTATGGCATATAATTGATCGTATATACACACAGTCGTAAACTGACATAATTTTGAACAGGTATGTTCTACTCTTTCCTATAAAAATTACTAGGTGAATGATGATAAGGTTTGGTGATAAATATTTTGGACTTGAACAAATCATAATTTAAAAATCAAAAAATTTAAGAAGCAAAAAAAAAATTATTTTACAAGATAATACATACTCCTACTGTATGGTAAAGACTTGTAGAAACTAGAATATAGAAAAAATGGTACATTGTATTAGATATCTAATGGAACGACGACTGCAGATGACCAATCCCAGTAACAGACAGTACAGGAAAGATCGTTCGTAACTCAGTTAGAAAAATATTGAGCTCTATAGCATATCCCAGAGATTCAAGGACTAAATTTATTTATTATGTTATAGATTGTTCTGGTAAATGTATTCCATGGCATAAGCTTAAATGCATGGCATAAGCTCACAGCAAAAACAGATCACGTTATAAATTTTGTGTTTGAAATGATACGCATGATGTGTGTAGTGTATCAATGCTATTTAGGTGTATTATTGCATAACTCACAATTTTTGGAAGCACTTAGAGTAAATTTATTACGTGTTATAATTAATTGATGGATATAAACAATTCATTCTAACTAATTATAGATAATGATAATAAAGAGGGCTGCTTAAGCATTCAATCATCACAAAGTAGCTCCCAAGAGCCACAGCAGTTCGAAAATTTGCAGATACACGTCCACATGGATACCAGCACTGGAAGTCATTGGTGCTCGCGTACTGTCTTTTTTGTACTTCTGGTAGTCCTTCTTAGCATTGTCAGACAAATTATTAGTAACCACCGTGATACCAATGATGGTAAGATAAGTTCATCTTATATCTACTTAAGAATATTAAACTTTTTTTAGATTGCATCAGATACATTGTATATTGCTTTGTTTTGAATAATATGTTACCGCCAATTTGTTGACCATTCCTCAAAAATCACAGAAGAATTTATCACATAATATTAATACTTATTCACGATTCTTGCTAGAAAACCTTATGCAATTACTTATACACTCTGATAATGGTGGCTTTCAAGCTTTTACCGATACACATCCGCACTCATTGTTTTAGAGAGTGTGACTATTCACTCAAAAATGTTCATATTAATCATGATACGTTTATTATAAACTGAAGGTGCGTATTTAACGTACTTACATGGCAATTATAAACGTATACAAATTTTGAACCAGTTAAAGATTTTGATGTTGATAGTTAACGTACGACGATGTCTATAACCTTTTCTTTTCTCAGTATAAACATACAAGCTAACGTTACAGTTTCTTTTAAAAAAAAATGAATAATGATGGAGCAGATACCAAATAAGAATGCAGCCTGAAGGCAGGAGACTATCGCAATGAGTTTGAAACTATAAGTACATAAATATGGGTCATGGACTAATGTATATGCACAAATTATTTTTTTCCTTTAACATTGGTTAATAATGTAGCCTACCAAATTGTCAAATTTGTAATCACTGTTTATAATGACTTTTAACACGTTATAAAAGTTATACGAGCTAGCTTGCATCAGTTTACGTCCAATTCCTAAACTAAACCTTTAGAAAATGCATATTTTTAAATCATTTATAAATGGACTGCATTTGATACGTGTACGATGTGAATGCGATGGTGATATTAAAATAAGTGTCAACAATTTAATGGACAATTTTTTTTTAATTTGCTTTTCTTTTGTATTTAATAACGATAAAGACAATAATAGGTGCACTATTCTTGTAGTGCGCCTATTATCGAACCCCTGAGTTGAGTGCAAGAAGACGTTACCTAACCCTAATTCCTCGTCTGTTAAGATTTGTTTTAATTTGTTTTTGGCGAGACAAATCAATAAACGTAATCATAAATATGAGAAAACTAATTAGTTTTCATATAATACATACATATCTTAATATACAGACACTCTTACTATGCAAATATTAAGCTCAGAGAGTATCGATAATAAAGGCACGATAATAGATGCATGGCCTCTTTCGGGGCTCGATAATAAAAACGGATAATAGTTTTTTTTTCATCAATAATAAATTCAAATATTGATTTCGTGACGCAGAAAATTGACATTTTTAGTAAATCACTTATACAACTAATATTTACTAAAATTGCTATGAAAATAATCAGCATACATTTCATACTACATGAGATTCCTAAAATGTTTTCTAAGCCCCTTGATAATACGGCCTTCTATCCCTGTATCGAAATTAATCAATTTTTAATTTGACGGAACTTTGAAACGTTTTTTTTTTTTTAGATTATGTCGTCAAGGGACAATGTAAAAAATATGTATTTATTACAGATATATGTCTGCAGAGAATTTTCGTTTCGTTTAGAAAACGCAGAAAAATTTATAATTTTTCACCTATATTTAATTTTTCTAAGTTCTAACGTTTTTTTTAATTTTTATGGGTCATGTCATCGCCTTTGAATATAATTCTTGCACGTTTGTATAACCGCAATAATTTTTGTGTCATTTTAAACCTCAATTAACATTTTGCATTAAAAAATCTATTTGGTCTGTCAGATAGATTATCAAGCAATATTAGACACTTGTTTTGCTTTCTCATAGAGCAATCTCTGTAACGGTAAAAATAATTTTTTGTGGAAATACGTTAGAAATGTCTTATATAGTGTCTGCAGTGAAATAGTACCATTTTTAGAAAAAGTACGTCTCTCTCTCTCTCTCTGTGTATGTATGTGTTTGTGTGTATGAAGGGGTAGGTGGGTGTGTTAGTTTGTGTGCATGTAATCAGTTTTATCCAGCGCTCTCAGAAGTGATAGAATCAAGGTCAGCTAACAATAAGCTAAAATTTTTACCATGGTGATCTGAAGGTAATTCTATTACCTTTGAAAACCCCTGGTCATATGTCAGGAACCTAACGGCAGATTTCAATGATTCTTGGCTAAAATTTTTTAATTTATTATTCTTACGTTGGCACGAATAAAAATTTATGTTTTATCCTTTAGTAAGGTTTTTATTTCGATTTTTATGGTCAAAAAACGAGTTTTTTTATTTTATTGAGGGTAAAAAATATTAATTGATATTAATCAAAAGTCATATCTGATAGAACTTTGAAATAAATCTATTTTACATTTTTATTCATTCTGATTAGTTATTTCATTGAGTTTTTATTGAAGAAATACTGAGTTTTTAGTGGAAAATCACTCATATTTCTGTAAAAAATTGAAGAGTTGTGATGATAATAGTATTCTTATGAATTTTTTAATTGTTCTTTCACCTATCCGGGAAAAAAATTAAGTCCCTTACCTTATTAAGGTTTGCATAGTGATTTTCATGGTTTGAAACGGTTTTTCTACTTTTTTAGGGGAAAAAAACCTTATTTGAATTTTGGGGGAATTATTTCATAAGTAATTATAGAATCGTTTGTATGTAGTTAGTATAGATAAAAGTTGCATTAATATATGCAAATTTTTTTTAAACTCAGGCACCAATGTATAAAGTTATACTTCTTAGGCACACAATATACGTAGATGCGGCTGATTCCGTATCTAGATGAGTCAATGTGGCTGATTCACCCATAATGTGTTTAGCGATGATCCCAGCTCTTACGTGCGTACTAGGATGAATTGTACAAATATAAAGGTCGAAATTTATCTTTACTTTTTGCCAAAAGATATCTTTAAGGCGCCTTAGCGGGAGGAGTTTAGAGGTCATGTGTAGTTTATTTAAGATTTCAACGGTGTCCTTATTTATCTTCCTAAACCTGAAAAATCAGCAGATATTTGTTATCAAAGTTTGCAAATTATAAACAACCTATTATGGAGCAACCTGAAAAAATCTTTTATTTGTAACCGTAATCTAGGAGTTACACATTAAAACAGTAACTGTATCATCGTAAAATTCGTAGCTTTGAGATGGTACTTGGTTAAATATAGGTAACACTGGAAAAATTCCAAATATCCCGTAGAGTATTGATAAAGTCGTAGCATTTTCAAGTCGTGGCAAAAACTTGTCTTTTTTTCGTTGAGACGGAAGGCGCACTTTTAAATTTTTCCAAGTATTTACGAAGACATTGTATTTTATTATGTCTTTGTAATCGTGTATTTATATAGATGACTCACAGTTAATTTTTTTTTATTTTGAACTTTCTTCATTTATTCCGACAAAAGAAAATTTATCAATGACACGTTATGTACGTTACATCAGTGAATGTTCGCTTACTATACAGCTATACATGTATACTATGGTGCTTATGCATACGTTCTTAAAGTAGTGATACCAACTAAGACAAATATTTTTGTGTTGGTACCACTGTTCTCTAGAGCCCCTATAAATAGCTTACTGTGATGTATCTAAGGTTGTATGATTATCGTTGGAATTAGAATATTATGTAATTTAGTGTAGATTTGAAAAATATTTCAACATTTTATAAATAAAGCTCTCATCTTGCGTAAAATTAGAATAGTAAACCTCTAGTAACACGGCCTAATAAATTATCTAGTAGTATTACATGTCAATAAATGTAATAGAAAATCGTATCTGTCGCTAAATTTTCAAAAAAGATTATAATTTGTAAAAATCTTATTATTTTTAGCAATAATTGGAATGGCCAGAGTTTCGAAGGGTAGCAAGATTAAGATAAAGCTTTCTTCGAGCTCAAATTCAAGCTTGAATCAGATCCTTTAAATGACACTTTTATTTTCTAGATTTGTGCGTTTGTTTTAAAGTTAAAGTCCATTGAATATCGAGAAATCACACGATTACGAGTTACGTGAAGTTTAAATAGTGTTTTTCCGTAAGTTCTTTAATTTGTTACGTTAAATAAAGCATCTAACGAAAAAGTGTATGATAACATTTTATGCTTAAAATAAGCCGAATAATATGATAATGATTATTAATAATGACAATATGAAGTTTGTATATTGTTATATTGTTGGTAATAATTTGTTACTAATAAATGAGAGGTGTCTTTAAATATGAGTAACGTGGATTCGCTCCTAATATCGGCAGAGCATTGGAATAAGAAGTAAAATTTGTATTGCCATGCATTAGAATTTTTTTTTTTCATCGAAAATCTAAATAATAAAAATTCGTTGGAATTACTCATATGTTAATGAAAAAATAAATTTTTATTTTTATTATTTAGACATAAGAATAAATATATTGAAATATTGGGGGTTGGCACGCGAAGCGCGCAGAGGAACGGAGCCCCACTAGCATATATATACATATGTATCTATTGAAATATACAATAAAACTATTTTAAGATGACGATAAGATAGAAAATAAGAGGACGTTCAAAGCATCGCAAGTGCGACGCAAAACGAGGATCAGATAAAGGCAAAAATGAAGAGAGTAACTTCGTTAGTGATAAGTTTTAACAGCATATAAAATTTATCTTACATTACAATCGTTGCTACTTATATTTTTCTGTCATAGACAATCAGAAAAATATTATTTCATATGTTAAAATGACCGCCATACATTAAAAAAATGAAATAATTTATCGAATAATTAAATTTTTTCAAGACTTGCACACATAATTAATATTAAGAAAAAAAATGTTTGCCGTCATTTATATAAGTTGTCACAACTAGTACACAAAACCACTAAAACTCAACAGAAATTTTGTTTGGATTATATTTTCAATATTCAATCAAAAATAAATTATTAATTTTTCAAAGCAAGATAAATATTTGAGGCAGCCTAGAGATTATTAAAATTTTTTTAGTTCAATTTAGAGATTGCTATTCCATCGGAAAAAGTACTATTAACGCATATTATAGGCATCCTGAAGGATCAACGATGCTAAAACTCGGGGAAAACAGCCAGTAACTTCAGACAAATAATAAGTATCAGATATTAGATGACTATAGCATAGTCTGAAATTTGTTTTTTCGCTTTAAGTTATAATCAATTGTGTTGAAATTTAGTTTTATTTGTGTTTTAAAAAGTCAAGAATGTACCAAAATTTTTATTTTTACTTATATTTGCGACAGAAGTATACATTTTATTGCTGAAATGACCAAATCAACTAATTTCAAATGGTTTTATGGTAGATAAATATTGCTAGTCCATTTCATTTACAATAATAAATGCAGCCTTCTTATCTGTACTGTGACCGCCAGTCATCTCACTAGAAAAAATGTACTTTTTTCTCTTCCACCAAACTACAAAAATCAAATTTTGGATTTATATAATTAGTTAGTCGAGTTAAACAAGTTAACTTGCGTAACAAGTCAATGTCAAGACTATTTCTGGTTATGATTTTTTACTATAGTTTTTCTTGTTAAGATATTTAAATATTAGCACCTAGTACCACAGAAGGAAGTCTGTAGCCACTTGCGACTGAGTATCCGCGGCAACTTGAATTTTATGCCACCTGCCATGACCAATCAGGATGGTTTAATAGCTTCCAGCAGAATTACGTCATCGAGCCGCCTAGGAACCAAGGTCTCATATTACATCAAGCCACTTGCTCTAGAGTCTCTTGGTGGCGACGATTCTACTCAGTATGCTCTAATGTGTTCCCTTTCGGTACCGTGCTGCTAGATGCTCGGAGACTCATAATGATGCCATTTTATGCTGTACAAGTGCTACGACTTGTACTTCATGCATGAGCACATTGATGTTTCTTCAATACTTATATTGGAGACATTTTCTCGATAGTGCCACGCAGAATTTAAAATGTCAATGGCCCTTTTATTTATTAATGTTATATTTGTTGATTTACTGCACGTAATATACTAATTAATGTTACTTTGTTATAAATATTGAGTTTTAGTTAATTTTATTATAATAATACGGAATTATAATTATTGGTTTTATAATACAATTTACGATAGGAGAATCCAAATGAAATATCTTGTATTTCGTTCGTTTTTTTATTTATTTATTGCTTGCATGCTGTAATTTGTATGAAGCTATTATTAAAATATAGATAATATATATTATTTAACATTCTATTTCGTTATTTTTCACTTAATTTACCTACGTGTTGCATCAACAATAGATTATGATACATTTAAATATCTCACACAACTCTTAGCTGGAACATACAACTGATGCACCATTAATGATTACGGTAAGGTAAATCATCAGTATGGTATTTAGGGTCGGGTCTAAACTTTCATACCGGATAACCTTTTAGCTTGCTCTTTAAGGTGTCAAGCGACAACGGCCCACTCTCATCCTTTCTCCCACCTAATCACAATCCAAGGAAAATTCTAGGAGGATAAATTTATTATGTTGTTAAGTATCATATAATCATGAACTTTCATAATGGAGAAATAGTGTACATTAATCCCGAATATATTCATATCACTTACCCATGACCTGCACAATCAAATAAAACGATAAGTATTTATAGAAAACATAGAACCAATGTTTTTACGTACGTCTCAGCTGTGCAATACAGCTTAGAATGTCTCAGTCACCAAAGGAAATCGATATACACTTACTTATTATCGTTTGTTATTAAACAAACGAAACAACTTTTAAACGTAATTCAAACTATACAACCGCTTGTTTTCCATAGACTGCGAAAACTTTATTATTAAATAAGACACATGTATATACATACTGACAGACGGGAACACAATATGCAGTGTGATTAATAGTGACACGTTTATAATTATATTGAATTCCAAACCTATTTCATTTACAAAATAAAATTAACAAAGTATATATTGAAAGAGCTTCGACCCTTTGTGCGTACCACACACAAACTTCCGAAAAACAGATTTTGAATATTGTCACAGATTTTTGTTAGAGTCTAAATTATTTACATTTCACGTAATTCAATTATTACGTTACCACTGTGACAGTTTTTTAAATATTTTGTATTTAAGTAATAGTTAACGATAACTATGAGCTATTTTTAGCATAACAAATCCATCAAACTAGTATTGCGTTAAAAAATGTTGTTTCACTTTCCGAAGTAAGCCTAAACTTTAGCTCTGGCGTTTCCTTATATTAAGATTAATTTCTCTAAGTATCGAGATCTTTCAATTACATTCACAATATCCTTGTCTTAGTGGTCATTCTTTATTATTGAATGTTTTTTTTTATTTATGTAATTGTTGTCTTATCATCCTTTCTTGGTGTTCATGTTTCTACATCATACAAATTGTTTGGAATTCTCAAAATACCAATGTTTCGATGTCTATCACTTTTTTTATCAAAGTTGCTCTTATTGTACTATTTCCCCTTCATTTAAAGTTAAAATATTCCATCTTTTCATTTTGTGTGTGTCTGAGATACAATAAATTTTGATACCATTCAATGCACCAATAATTGGTTATGGCAGCAATTTTTCTCAAGTAGAATTTTGTTTATTATATTTTTTCTGACTTCAGCATATTATGTGTTAATGCGTAACTTTTGTGAATCTTCAGTCTCTGAACCAATGAATTCTGAAATAATTGTAAATCTAATAAATCATATCATTGCTCCGCGCATTAGGTGCCCCATGAAAATTGTAAGTCTCAAACATTTTTGTTAATGATGCAAATGTCTACTTTGATTGTACCATCATTTTGTGTTCAGCTGTAACAGTTTAAAAAAAAATTATATTGTATATTCTTAAAAATAAAATTTCTAATCACACACGCTTTCTGCAAAATTAAAACTAGAAAAATTTTTTTTTGCAATGAGTAAAAGACTTATGCCTTGGGCCTTTTTAACTGGAGCAGAAATAAATCACTTTTCTGCGTTTCCTG
>JAPYYV010000969.1:0-27961 GCA_030522625.1 Copidosoma aretas
AATTTAATTTGAATCCGTGTCATGAATAAAAAAAATCCTTATGAAAAGCGATTGCCTCTTGACTACTTTATTGGAAAATAGCACATAATTTTGATTTTTTTTAAATACTTCATTAACAAAAAAAGTGTACATGGGATCCAGCGAATCAGTAATCTACAAGCTCGAATCAATAAGAAAATAACATCACAAAATAGTATTATAGCCTGTACAATAAAAAAAATTTTTACGAAGTTTTAAATGCAAGTTATCTGGGTATTAGAATCGCACTTTGGCTACCGCCTCATCCATGGATTAGAACTAAATTGTACTCTACTTTTACATCTTTTGTATCTTGCGTTATCTTGATGATTAACAAGGTCTTTGTTGTTTATCTACATCTATTAAGTTTACTGTAAATTTTTTCAAAGTTCGTCTTACTTGATTTTAGTTGCGTTGTCCTGATTTTTTGATATCATTTTATCATTTTTTCCCAAGTGTCCTTTCGTATTAAAGCTTAAAAACGTGCTCTAATTTTTCACGAGAAATATTAAATCAATGATAGTCCTTATTTTTAATTTCTATTTTTTAACGGGTATTGAGAAGCATTTGAGCATAATCATTGTAGTTCGTAAATATTTGTAGTTTGTGTTTTAGAACATAAAATTTTATAATACTAAGATTTTGACACTATTTCACTTATATTTTTGTACCCAAACCTGATACTTATTTTAGTTGGAATAACATATCTAGATGTTTTCAAATAGTCTTTGAGTTATAGTTTATATTTGATGGATATTAAATTATTTTGCTAAGTCATTAGGTCATTGTCTACCAGACTATAAGTTATGTATAATTGCAAGTAAATTTTTTTTATTCTTCTGAATGTGCCATTAAAAGTATCTGGATTTTAAAATAATTTTTTTATCCGTATGTTTTAGTATCCTTTGCTTCCTCATAGAGAAGCTTGGTATCAGTAAAAAAAAGAAGTTTTGTTCGAAGTATGTCAAACATAAATTTTTTTCATTGTAATTAGAATAAAAAACATAATTTTTTAAATATCTGTGTGTATGTGTGTGAGTGTGTGTATTTGTGTAATTAGTCTTATCTTAGAAGCCATCTGACCGATTGAGATAATACTATGCTTAAAATGTTTGGTTTTATCCTCATAGTGACATTAAGTATCATACCTCATGTAGGTTGTTATGACGATTTTTGATGGTTTTAAAACAGTTTGTTGCTATTTCTATGGTAAATAAAATCCCATTAGACTACAGAAATCATTTTTTCTCACAAAGATTCCGAAAGTATTTTTGTTGATATTGAATGATTTTGCTACAGTATCTTGTTCCTTTTTCATTAAAGAAATATCAAGATTGTTGTGAAAAATCAGTTATAACTGGCAAACCCATTGATAGATAATGATAATCGAGTGATTGAAATGCTTATTCTCCTATTTTAGGATACATGATAAGAACATAGTTTTGTACCTGATTAAGGTGTTTAAAGGATTTTTTGAATTTTTTGAACAGATTTTTACCTTTTTCTCTTGAAAAATTATAATTTATTTGAATGAATGAACATATCTTCTATAGCATAAAATAACTTTTTTTACTACATTAGACTATTCTGATAAACTCGAACTTCATGTTTTTATTATCTAGATGATAAGTGTTTTTTAAATAATTACTTGCAATATATGCTAGGTAATTCAATGATATCGTTACCTAATTATCATTTCATCCAAATGCAGAGGATAGTTACGGTTTTTTAAAATCTTATCTAAATATTAACAATCACATAATCAGAGTCTACTGTACCTTCTAATTGTAGTGAAACGTCTTTAGGCACATCAGACACTTTTTTACGGAAGTCAATTGAAAATTTAATTTTAAAATACCAGTACTAAGAAGTGTAATGGAAAAGCATCACCTGGTCAAAAAAGTCCTCTGCTATTCTCAGTTTTGAATTCTGTAGTATGATCCGTCTACATTAGGGGCGACCGCCTAGAATGTATTGATTAAAAAAGTAATTTATAACTCTGATATAATGAGACTCAATACATGATAAATAAAAGGTGGAAATGATTTATTATCATTTATTCGATAAGTAAATATTGGATTACTCCGAAATAAACTTTCTGAAGCGCTTACCGGTTACTTACGAGAAACTAAAATGTACAGGAAACCCAAACTGTATGTATAAAATATGAAGATATGAATGTATAGCAGCAGAAGCGCATTTCAAGGTGCTCTGGGCTATGAAACCGAATGTTTTAGTAATTCAATGCTAGTTATGCAGCGTGTTTGTCATAGCTCATGTGTTTTTTGTTCTATGTTTTTTAGCTTTACTCAGCACGTACTAGCAGCAATTGTTTGGATCCGAAGTGTTCAGAGCAACTAAATTAATTTTTTAGTATTTTGTTTTAAATTTTCATTACTTACAAGAGTGATCTCTTTTTTTACAAAAATCTTTCTTCTGTCGGAGGTTTCCAAGCCCGATCCCTCCAGATTTAATTTATAAAAAACCTTGACTTGATATAAACCTTAGAAATAAAAAAAAATAATAAAAAATTTAAAAAAAATTGAAAAAATACATAAAAAAGAAAAAGACAAATACAAAAATTTTCAAAAACAAATAAAGGGAAAAAATGCGACCATATTTCCACAACATTCACATCGTTGGTCCTGGGTAAGGCTAAAGGTGAAAAGAAGGTTTGACGTTATTATTGATAATTATTACAACAAGGTAAATCCAGAAAAATAATAAATAGCAAGAATAATATTTGAAGATTGATATCTCGAAAAAGGGAGCAGCTAGAATTTCGATTCTTGCAGATTTAACATCAGTCATCATCATTGAAATATTTCCTGTCACTTATTTCTGGATCCATTTTAAGATTATATGCGCTCCCTTCAGGACCACCGTACTGTGAGGGGGAGTTACGGGGGAGAGTGAGTGGAGAATAAGAGAGAGCTAGAGAAGAGCTAAGGGGGAGCATGGAGCAACCAATACAAATTTCATTTGCTTAAAAATCACACTAAAACGGAAAAAAACTCACTTTTTTGAGAAGAAGCAGAAGGGTGGAGCTGAGGGGGAGCGTGGGGCACTAAGACTCATTTTTGTTTATTCAACTATTTATTATAGGAAGATATGTATGTATACCGCTCTGCACGTCAATCCATAATATTTACAATTAATATAAAAATGTAATATTTTATTTTTGAAGTTATACGTCTATAGGCACGTTATGCAGGGTAGTAAAACAATGATTTTAAGATTCTCTCTCTCTCTGAAATGTGTGACGGAAGTGAATTTTAAAACCTAAAAAGAAAAAAAAACATTTTCCACGAGATTCGAACTCACGACTTCTCGCACGTAAGCCGAGCACCGTACCTATCCAGCCACTAGCAACTTTTTCTCGGGTACGACTTTTACTGCCTCTTATAGTGTAGATCGTAACTTATTCTAATCCAAATTTTTATTCACTGTTTACTAATTATTCTTAAAAATTTGATTTTTTTATATAAATTTATAATAAATTATTGATATAATTAAATAATTTTTTTCGAACCTTTGAAAGCAAAGATTGACATTATTTTACCGTACGTACGGACAGGGCAAAAAAACCAGCCATACAATTTTTTTTTATTATTGGCTAATTCATACGAGGTTCTATGAATAAATTATTTGATTCTAATTGCGTCTTTTTCTTTCAAAATTTGTAAATTCAAGCAACAAAAGTGGATCGGTGACTGCTCCAATCTCACCGTTCGTCTTGAGATTCCACCACATATATACTTATACAGTCAATGTATAGTGTATTATGTATATCGTATGGTTAGCGTGTTTGTGGGTACGTATAAACATACGTGTGGATGGCTGTGTAAATGTGTGTGAGTGTGTGCACATGTATGTGTAATATACACATGCATGCAAAGACTTCTTATCACTTTTACTTAAACATAGTAAACAATCACCAAAAAATTTTTGCATGCTCAGCAGATCGATGCAGATGCCCATTATTTATTCAACGGGTTGTTATTACGACTTAATCTCAAACTATTTAAAAAGACGTGACATCAAAAATAACAATTCTTATGAATTCTTTAAAGAAGAAAAAAAATCATTGTAGAGCATGTATAGAGAGGTGTTGGTTAATGTAAAAACTTTTCCTCAATTTCCAGTGTTTTGAATGTATTTATAGAATTTTTAGAAAATCATGACAAATATACACAAAATATTATGTTGGTTTTGGGCGCACATAACCTTGAAATATTCGAAAATATGCAATATAATAAACAGAAAGCCAGGAGGCTAAAAATAACAATTTTTACGGGTGTCTTAAAGGGTAAATAAACAAATAGTCGGGTAAATAGAGTGGATTTAGTCGATGTTACGCCATAACCTCTTTTTTTCTAATTTTGGATATGACTTGGTAAAAAATGTTCTAAAAAGATTACAACACGGTTAAGATATGAATATGAATGCATACAAATTATTCCAAAATAATTATATGATAGGGCCACCTTTAAAAAACAGAAAATACGCTATATTTTGGCAGGTAAACAAGATAGGTCGAAAATAACAATTTTTACAATGCAATGCAGACATGCATACGTTATTGAGAAATTATTTTTGATATGGTTTAGAAACAAAATAACGTTTTCAAGTGGCTTTTGATTCAGAATAAATTTATTGCATCTCATGTATAGTTTTTTTATATGTCACGCTATTCACGCACATGACTTCCATCTCCTATCTATCATTCACTCGTTCTCGTTCTCTCCTAATACATATATTAATATTTCATAACTCTCGGAGTTCACACCTCTGCGATGTATCACACGTGACGCACACAATTTTTTTTCTTTATTCGTACACAAGGTAATTTTTTGAGTATGACTCAATTCACTGGGACAAGGGTCCAGTGCTTCACCGTACAACTCTGCACAAGCAATCTACACTAGATGCAGCCACTATATGTAGTTATAGTGATATAAGGTGTAGAGTGCTTATGGAGAGCTGTCCCGTGTAGGACTGGACCCTTGCGTGTTTGTAACATATTTTTTAAAAAGTATACTAATCATTCATTTTGTATGATTGAATAAACATTTATTAGTAAAATGGGTTTTTTAATATTTTTTAAACCAGCTTTTTGATATATATTATGTTGTGGGTGTTTTATACGCGACTAAGAATAAGTGTGTGAGCGTATGTAGCAGGTGCCAGCGCTACATTAGAGATGTTATCAGCGTAGGAAGTTGTTTTGAAATGATTAGAAGATTCGATGAAAGCGGGCAGTCTCTTACTAGCCAGCTTGGCCGCATGTTATACCATGGCTGTACTTTGTACTTCCATTATCTCCATAATATATTCTGTATAATTGTTCATATATTAAATGTTAAGCTATCCGCTAAAGAATTATAACTTTATAGTTGGGTGCCTAAGTACCCACTGGCTGTTTTTTTTATTTGTTTTGTTTTTTCTTCCATTTCTTTTTCACCTTATTTTAAATGTATTTTTAAATATTCTTTTTAATGTTATTATTCTTATGGTTTTTATATTTGTTTTAGAATATTATTAGCATCATACAAATTATGTTTATCATATAAACTATATATAGTCTTTAAAAAAAACATACTTGAGAGTTCTTTGAAAATAAGGTGAAAGAAGTGACATCATTTGAAGATTTAAGAACCTATATTGGGATTTGTCATAAATCATAATAAGTTACTGCTATAGCTATGAAATTAATGTAATATTGTACTTAAATTAATTATATTTTTCAAAAAGAAACTACTGGCACTTTCCTTTATAAAAAAAACAATTTTCGCATGGTTTTTACTTTCGGGAAATATTTCTTGTGGCAATGTTTGGAATAAGTATAAAAACAATTTCACAAATATTCTATTAAGGATAAAAAACGTCCAGCTCTTTTACACATGAATCAAATTTTCACTCTAGAAGACAAGTCTTGTAAATCTATTAATTCACCTGCACCTAAATAAGTTTTTTGTTCCGCAAAATTCAGATAACTTTGATGAAATTACTTTTTGTACAAAGATGTTCAAATCAATATATGTTTAGTTAAATGATGATCATAAATATATTTTTGAAATTATATGTGTAAGAGAACTCAATTTTTTTTTTTATAGTTTGTCTTGGCGTTTGAAGGAAAACTTTCTTGTATCAAACAATTACTTATTACTTAACAGTTTATATTACAATATTCTAGTAATTTTTGAAATAGGGCATAGTTTTATGGTTTTAAAAAAAGAATTATTTGCTATGACTTAACAGGTTGTTATTATTTCATCATATTATAAAATTGTATTCATTACACAAATGTTTATCATGTCGTATACGTCTGGGTATCGTTTAAAGAATATTTTTAAATGATTTAAGTAACAACAACAACAAAAAAGTTGAGATCACCTGTCTATATGCTTCATAGGCGTTTTGGAAAATATAGATGAAAATATTATGAGATGTATATTTAAATTAATATAAACAACTGCGTTAGGAAAAATTAGGTGAAGTATGGATTTAGAAGAAAGGGTACGAAAAAACTCTATCTAATCAAGATAATGAAGAAATAAAGAAAAGTATATTAGGATAATTTTACAGAGATACGAAGAGAATTTTCGAGGGGGGGGAGGCTGACGGGAGGCTAAGGAAGTGGCTAATTGACTGGATCAGTGTGGGGTCCAGAAGAACAACGACGTCCTCGACGGTGAAGCTCCATTGTGGGGTCATTTACTTCGATCGCTGCTGCAGTGTATTGGGGTACTCCCAGCTACAGTACCTTCAGAAGAGATCGCGAATTTCTCGCACGAGGGCCCAATGACTCAGTTTGTCGAGGTTCTCCTCAGATCGGGTGGCCTGAACTGTCGAATCAAGCCGAGCGCCGATGAGGAAGTGGCCCGGGGTGAGGACGTCCAAGACCCCAGGGTCGCCCGATAAAGGCATGTTTAACACCATCTCGATGCTGACAAGAACGGTGCTGAACTCCTTGTACGTTAGATGACGGGTGCCCAAGACACGCCGCAAATGCAGCTTTACAGCCCCGACGCCAGCCTCCCACAGCCTGTCGAAGTGAGGGGCACCCAGAGGAATGAAACTCCAAGAGATGCCTTGATCGGCAAGGGTTCTAACGACAAGATCCCACTTGAATTCGGCTTCCCGCAACGTCTCTCGAAGTGCTGCGTCCGCTCCACGAAAGCAGGTGGTATTGTCACTCCAAAGCTGAGCCAGTCGGCCGCGCTGGCCAAAGAACCGAGACAGTGTGCCGAGGAAGGATGCAGCGGTTAGGTCTTCGACAAGCTCAAGGTGCAAGGCTTTGGTGCACATGCACACGAAGACGGCGATGTACGCTTTTGTTGTGTGGCTGCCGCAGCCCTTCGAGGCAAGCACGTTGAAAGGGCCAGCGTAGTTAACACCCGTCCGACTAAGCGCGCGAGCCGGCGCGGCGTGACGTGGGATAAGGGAAGCGGAGCCATCTGCTGCGTGGCGGGTTGGGCATGTAGCCACGATTCAACAAGCCAGGCGAGGGGGCAGACCGCGTAAAGAATCGGTGGGTGTTTCTCGTCGTCTGCCAGTATAGACTGCTGGAGCCACCCGCTGACGCGCAAGATTTGGTCATCCTCGCAGAGAAACGCGGCCCAGCGGGGGAGGTGGTGCTCTTTGCCCAGGCCCTCGCCGCTTTTGAGACAGCCAAGCTCTTCTTTGAACGACCGCGACTGACTTACGCGAGTGCAGGCTATAAAAGCGTCCCAAAGCTTGCTGGAGGTCGGCCCTAACAGCACCGGCTTGGCTCGGAGTCGAGAAGTCCGCAGACGTATCTATCTCCGCAGTCGCACAAGGACCCGCAAAAGTACGTTGAGATCTGAAAAGTTCGATGGCACGTTGTAGTCAGTGCTCTGCGTGGTGCAGCATGCAACCTCCAGGCGGGGCACTGACAAGATGGCGTGACTTGAAGATGCCACAGGATGCTTTTGGCTCTCATGTGAATCTGGCAAGGTAGAGGGCTCTGTCGGCCAAGCGCCCGGAGAGCTCGCGAGCCAAGCAGGTCCTTTCCACCACAGATCGTGACGACCAAGCGATGCGGTGTCGGTTCCTCGAGAGGCTACGTCAGCCGGATTTGAGCATGTCGGGACATAGCGCCAATTTCTTGAAGGCACGAAGTCTTGAATGTCAGCGACACAATTGTCGACGAGCGCGTTGCTGGTTGGCTCAGGTGATCGCAGCCACCGCAAAACGATCTGTAAATCGCTTTATCCGTGACATCGGTCCGGTGGCACTGTATGATCCTCTGAGATAATTTCAAGCAGCTTGGCGGCCAGCAAAGCTCCACGGAGCTCCAGCCTAGGAATGGTCATCCGCGAGACTGCAGTGAAGGCTAGCATGGATCGCTTCGTCAGCATCGCTTTCGGTGGGATCGTTGGTGGCCGTAGCTGGAACCGATCCGAGACTGGGTCCCAGCCAACGCCAAGTTCCGACACAGGCCCGTCAGTGCTGAACTGCCACCAAGTCGATCGTAGCCGCGCATCTTCAGGGAGGTTGTCCAAAAGCTCTGGTGTATTGGCTACCCACTTTCCCAAGGGGAAACAACCAGCCTGCAGGAGACCGATGAGTTGAACTGGTCGCGACGGATGCGTGCGGTCTCAATGTCGTTGGCACCGTAGAGTATGTCTTCTGCATGGCAATCGTTCCTCGCAATCGACACAGCTTCGGGCCAGGCATGGCCTTCATCCTTGCACAGCTGGTTGATGGTGTGCAGAGCCAGGTACGGGGAGCACGGGGTGCCGTACGTGATGGTGAGCAGCTGGTAGTGGATGGGCGGTGATTCGGGGTCCGGGCTTAATACAATCCTCTGCAAATTCACGTCGCGGTCGTTGATCAAGACTTGGCTGAACATCATGCGTCTGCCGGCGCAGAATACCACTCTATGTCTCCTCCACCGGATGAGCACGCAGGAGAGCGCGGCCTGTAGCTTGGGCCCGACGTGGAGGGCGTCGTTCAAGCTGAGGCCACTAGACGTAGGCCGGGGTGCGTTAAAAATGACACGCAGATGTAGGAGGTATGCAAGCTCCTGATGCTAAAGTGGATCGGAGTCATCTGACACTGTTGAGCACGAGGTTGCCTGGGTGTTCCGTGCGCCTCCTGCGGCTCGGCCAGTGAGGATACAGCCTACTGCGGTTGATTGGGTGACTATTTCGCCCCGCTTAAGTATTCCTGGGCGAAGTAAGCGTGGTGATACGTCAGCACCAAGGAGAGCCTCAACCTCCACCTATGTGCCGAACAGTGGGCCAGCAAGTCCTTCCAGGCTCAGCTACTCCTGAATGGTGTCTGGTTCTAGCGATTCGAATGGCGTGACGAGCCTAAGTCTGCGTAAACACAGCGTTCTCACTTGAAGCTTTGGGCTCCCGTCATCCAGTTTGAGAGAGACACTCGCTCGGTACTGCGATCACGTGCCTAGATTGCCTCTGACACCCGATATTCTCGTGAAATCTGGCTAAAGAGGAGCTCCCAGACGCCGGGCGAGTCTGGTCGAAATAAAAGATATTTCTGAGCACGCGTCGATGCGGGCTCGCACTGTCACAAGCTGGCCTTGATTTCCGCAGAGCTGCATATGCGCCGTTGGCAAGATAGCTAGTCATGATGATGAGGTGTCGCCAGCTAGGAGAGCAACGTCTCGGTCGGTCTTCCTTTGCTTCGGCTCGGCTGAGCGACCCGGCGATTCACGGTCTCACTTGCGACCATCCTCATGTAGCAGGCTGTGGTGGGTCGACTTGTAGTATTGACAAACCGAGCGCGAGGGGCACGATCGAACCAGGTGGCCTGACCTGAGACAATTGAAGCACAGATGTCCTCTGATCACTAGTACTCTTCTTGCCGATGGCTCTAAGTTCCGGAAAGTATCGCAGTGGCCAAGGTAGTAAGAGTCGTGGCAAGCTGGATACGATCTCGCGTGTCACCAGCGACTTGTGGTTTCGCGAGGACTGTGGCTGCGACGCTGGATGCGCGGTGGCCTCTCACGTCGAATGGGAAACCTCGACCGAGTCGAGAGCGGCGCCGGAGGAAATTCACCAACGTTTCAAAAGTAGTGACGTCGACACTGGGGCTCGTGTTTGCCACCCCAAGGCACTCTTATTCGTCCTTCCAAGTACAACGAGTCATGGAGTCCATGAATGACGAAGCGATGGATACGAGCTAGTCGTCCCAAGCTGACACAGGGCGTCCAAGAGCTTTGAGCTGGTCCCGTTGTCGATCTAGAGCATCGAGTAGCCCTTGCAAGTCTTCCGCAGACTCGTCTTGAAGAGGCTTTAGGTTGCGGAGCGCCATGATGTGCTCCTGAATCAACAGACGACGATGCTCGAAGTGGGCCTCGAGCAGGCCCCATGCCGTGGCGTAGTTGGCGCCGACCATCTGCAGTGTGTCAAGGACTACCTTCGCTGGATCCTGTACGTAATTTTTGAGATACCATAGCCGAGAGTTACTTGTCTTCATGGATGAGCGCCCTAAATAAGTCGCAAGACGGCTCCCAGTCCTTGCGTTGGCCCGAGAACGTTGGGATGTTGATCTGGGGGAGCCGTGGACCACGCCCGATTGCGACGACACCTGCTCCTGTACGGGGGTCCGTGGGTGCTGGCACCTGGGCGAAGCAATTCCCGGCGTTGTAGATATGGGATCAGGCTTTGATATAGCCGTTTTTTCCGATGACATACAGACTGGTTTTGATGTTCGCGGTTTTGTCGTCGGGAGCTCTTGCTAGCCGGGTCGCGTGATTGGCCTAAAAGTCGATTCGATAGCTGTCAAGCAGCTCAAGCTGAGTCCACTGATCTGCTTGGATCGCCTCGACCAGCTGCGAGAACCGAACGATTACGTCGGCCAGAGCATGCTGCGCCGCCAAAAGGTTCTCCCAGTTTATTTCCTTCCTGAAACAAAGTGCAGTGTAAGCTCGACATTCGTTGTCGAACGCAGCTTTTCGTCTTTCCGCCCCCCCCCCCCCACCCCCCGCTAAGGTGGCGGGGCCGGGTGTGGAGGTTATCATCTACGCTTGGGTGGTGCCTGCGACGCGGACCTTATAGTGACCGCGGCGGCTGTATCGGAAGTGGTTGCAGCTGCTTGTCGGGAAGCAGAGCTCAAGCGTAAGCACGCAGCGCCTCTGTGACGCAGCCCGGGTGCTCCATCCAAAGATCTAGGCTTGCCTCCGCACGAGCGAAACACAGCTTGGAAGGGTGTGACACCTCGCGCGAGTGACCAGGTAGCTGGTGGCCCGGCTTTGCCGTAGTCGTGGCAGTTCGTGTTGGTCGAGCTCCAACGCGAGCATGTGCTACTTCTGTGACATGAGCCTTACGCGATCACGGCAGTCCCTTTGAGATTAAGCATCTCGTGCCAGAGCAGAGCACACGAAGCGAGCCATAGACTGCTCGCGGCGGCTTTTATAGGTTATGCACCTCGTGCGAGCATGCAGCTGGAGTTCACAGCGGGCATCAGGTCGACCGCGGCGGCTTGCTCGGTGGCAGCTCAACTTTTGTCTCCAGAAAGATTCCACTTGTCTACATTGTTCATAATATCGGTGCACCTCCGGTGGGCTGTCCTGGGTCGCTGGTACTCAAAAATAGTCAAGGCTCGAAGGACCAAATGTTACGTTCAAATGGTATTTATTGGGCAAATTATAATTGCTTAACACTGAAGGATTGTGGAACAATAATAATGTTTGTAGCTAGAGTATAGTCGGGCGAGCTTTTCTTGAGGAGTCCTTCGTCGGCCGGTGATGTTAGACAAGTGACGAAAGCAGCACTCCTTGATTGGCACTCGGCCGCGCCACGCGCGTCTAATCCAGATGCCTCGGCACGATCCTAATGGCACTTTCTTCTATACTTACTACAGACACACGATTCTATAATTACTTATGAAATCAGTATAACAACCCCACTCTTTAAATAACTTAACTAATCAAAACAATGTAATGTTTAGACTTTAATTATTTGTTTATCGATTATGAGGTAAAAGTATATTGGGTCATTTAGTTAAAGTACTAGGGATTCTTATTTTCGCTTTTCTTTGAAATTACTTCAAATTAGTGGATACAATATTCATCAATAAATATTGTAATTGTCCGAGTAAATTCATTTTTTAGTTTTAGGTGGGTGATTTTAAATTTATTTGAATTTAATATTGAGCTGAAGTATAAGGATCCTCTATCTATTATGTGTTTTATTAGCAGTATTATTCGAGATCTTTATTTTCTGCTACAGTAAAACAAAGTTAGTTATTTTTAGACGCAGTAGGAGAACATCGTATTAAAACTCATGTTTTCTGTTAGGCGAAGATGAAGCTTACTTGCCCTAAAATCTAATTGGTTTCATCCGTTGTCAAAAGCATGGGATATCCAGCAAACCGGGTCTACTAGCACCATGATCAAAAGTATAATACACGTATGAAGTAAATATAATACACGACATAATAGTTCTTATCATATTTTGTATAAAAAAAACATTTTTTCTGATTGGAACTCCTTAGCCAATAACATTTCAGTTATACTTTACTAGACTGCAACGTAATTATGGTTTGCAAGTGCCTGGTTTTCATTTTACCATTTCGATGGGTCGGTTGATCTGTCCGTTTCCGGTAATAAGGTGTGATTATACTATCTACGTTATTTCAAAATACAATAGACTACTCTGCTTAAATTCTGAATCAATAAATAAATTATTCATTCATAAAAAGTTTGAGCGGACAATTCTATTTGGTTGTTTGGTTTTAGGTTCTTGGGTTTTATTTTATTTAAATTCTGTGTTTGGCTGAATTGTACGGATACTCTATCAGCGGTATGACTGACGTCGATGTTTTTTATTTCCTGCCTTAGAAGAGCAAAAAAGGTTATTTTTGACGTAATAGTAGAATATTCTATTAAAACTAATGTTTTCTTTTTGACAAGTATGGAGCTTACTCGCTCTAAAATCTGATTATATTTCTACGTTGCCAAAAGCATGTGATATCCAGCCAACCTTGTCTATTTACATCATAATTAAAAGTATAATACACCTTAACAGTAAGTATAATACACAGAAATTTATTGCTAATCGTATTTTGTATGAAAAAAACACGGTTTCCGATTGAGATACCTTAGCCTATCACTGCTCGGATATAGTTTGCTAGACTTCAGCACAATCATGGTTTGAGAATACCTGTTTTTTACCATGTGCATGAATCGGTTGTTTTTCCCCATTCCTGTAATAAGGTGTTACTATCCCATGCACTTTATTCTGAAATTCAATGAAACACTCTGTTGATACTTCTGATTAGTAAATGAATGATCTATTAATAAACGGTATAAGCGAGTGAGCCTGTTCGGTTATTTGGGTGTAGGTACTTGAGTTATATTATATTTTTATTTCGTATTGAGCCTGAGCTTACTGGTCTCCCGTTATCTGTTTTATAATTGGTGTCACCAACGGTCACCTTTTTATGTTTTGCGTATGTCTATTTGCCTAATAAGCCGTGCAGGAAAAATAAAAAACGCCAAGGGGCTGTGAAGGAGCGGCTTCGACTGCAATCAGTTGTTTTCGGTAATGTTTGACGATGTTAGAGGACTCTAGTGAGAGGTTTTGTCTGTAATTAGAATAATTTGTCTGTTTTTGGCAGAGTTCGGTGACATAGTGTCTTTCGGAGACTTTGGCCATCCTCGGGGGATCTATGAAAATAAGCATCGGGTAGAAATTTCTAAGTTTTTGAGGGAGGTTGAGGAAGGGCTAGGTTTAATGTAAAAAATTTATAAGTTTTCGTGGGGCGGGGGGGGGGGGTGAGTCGACAAAACCTGGAAATTTTTTAAGTTTTTGAGGGGGTAGCGAGATGTTCTGCACTATTAAAAAGCCGTTACGCAGTCCTCAGCCTACTAAGGGGGATCTGGCATCTGAGGAGTACTTCGTACGCTCCCACTCTCGTACTCCCAAGTGTAGATATATAGTAAGGCTTCCTTTGAAGGATCAATCCCTTGCCAAAGAAGAGTTGGGGGAAAATTCTTATCAGTCGGTTCTGGTCAAATTTATATTACTGGAAAAGAGATTTCGTTTTGCTAAACTACTTTCTGCTGATTATAAAGCCTCCATGTCAGAGTATCTTGCCCTAGGTCGCACGGCCACGACCCCAGAAGGCGACTCTGCTTGTTTTTTTGCCTCATTTTGGCATTATTAATGCTAACTTATCTCCACCTTATTTAAGAGTAGTGGTTAACGGTTCTGCCGATACTCAAGCAGGAGTAATTCTTAACTCATTGTTGCATTTGGGTCAGAATTCACTGGCAAATTTATTTGTGTTAATTCTTAATTGGCGATTTTACCAATACGCATTCACTTCTGACATGGAGAAGATGTTTCACCAAATCATTGTGAATAAAGAAGATCGAATTTTTCAAGCCATTTTATGGTAACCAGCGCCTCATGAGCCAATGAGAACATATTATCTTACCACAGTTACTTATGTATTAAGCTGCTCACCTTTCTTGGCTACACGAGTGCTGCGCCAATTCGCTTTAGATTATTCCGACACCTTTTCAGTAGCCACTCAAATATTGAGAAAGTAATTTTATTTTGATGATTGCTTGTCAGGTAGTCACACTGTTAAAGAAGCTAGCGATAAATGCGCCAGAACACTTGACCTTGACTAATATTGGGGGATTTTCACACAGAAATCGGTCGTCGAATTCATCTTAAGTTATATTCTAGGCCCCTGTTGAATTTCAAGTTGATCAAACTAAGTCGCTGCAGGTGATTCCGGTGCTCAGATTGGCGTGGGATCCTTCAGCTGACGAGTTATAATTTTATTTTTCTTATGATGCTCCTCCTCGCTGTTGGACTAAAAGGTCCCTGTGGGCCCAAACCACCAAGTTTTTTGATCCGTTAGGCTTGTTCTCCCTTACTATTGTAGTTGCAAAAATTTCACAGCAATCACTCTGGCTGATCAAACTATCTTGGGACCAACCGTTGCCTGGCACCGTTGTGGAGTCCTGGACCAAGTGGCTAAATATGTTCCCCAGCTCAACGGCGTTTGCCTGACCCGATGAAATTCTTCCTCGCCTTTATGCTCTTAGTTTAAAGTCCACGGGTTCGCAGATGCGTCTAAACTCGCTTATGCAGCTGTGTTATATGTTCCAGTTGTTCTGAACAATGAAGTCCACGTGTCTCTTCAGATCGGAAAAATAAAAGTAGCTTCTCTTAAAACCCAAAGTATTCCCAGGCTGTAACTCTGCACTGCTCAACTCTTAGAAAAAATTGCTCATCAGTTCGTAAACAACTGCTCTTTAGCTCAAGGAACTCCAGTGCACATCTAGACCGATTCTCTTAATGTGCTCCATTGGTTAAGGTCCCAGCAAAAGATGGGCGGTTTTCATGGTGAACCGATGCTCACAGATTTACGAACTTGTTCCAGGAGCTCCTTGGCAGCATGTTACGTTCAAGAGAAACCCAGCTGATATCGCTTCCTGAGGTGTCACGCCCAGTCAGTTGTTAGAAAGTTGCCTATGGTTCTTCGGGCCAGATATTTTACACAAGCTTTAACCTAAATATACAGAGTTCAAGGTGGAAATTGCTGACCTAGTCCCTATTTTAAACGTAGCTGTGAACTCCTTGTTCATTCGCTAGCCAATCGCTGTTCAACTTGGACCGGCTGGCTTCGTGTTATCGCTTATAGATTTCGTTTTTTTTTCGCTGTCGCAACAAAGTAAATAGCAAGAAACCAGAAGAGCTCGAGATCACTTTACCCTTTATCTCTATTACTCCGATTACTGACTCAAGTAGGCTGAGTTCATCAACTTTAGAAATAGTTAACGCTATGTTTTTTACTATTTATACACATCAGCAACGCCACTTTGGCTCTGAAATCTTGTAAATTAAAAGAACTTTAGATTCTCCCCTCGAAAACTTTAGATTCTCCCCTGCCAGGTCACGATTGTCTTAATCGATTAGCACCTATCTTAAAGGATAAATTGTTAAGAGTGGGAGGTCGCATGAGCAATGCCTTGCTTGATCACGTAGTCAAGCATCCCTTGATTATGATCGATAAGGATGTCCTCGCCTTGCTGTTAATGAATTATTATTACTTTTTACTTCCCCATGGCATACAGCCTACTTGAACGGCTAAACGACTAAATTACTGGATTGTAAATGGTCGACAAGTTGTTTACGCTAAGATATTACATTATCTACCGTGCAAGCGGTTTTCCGCCCGACCTCAAAATAAGATTATGGTCGATCTGCCGAATTGCAGAGTGACTTTTGTCTCTTTTTCAGCGGTCAGGTGTTGATTACGCTGGTCCTTTTCCTGTTCGATTGTCCAAAACTTAAGGCAAAGGCACCCTTAAAGGTTATATCGCTATTTTTGTTTGTATGCAAACCCGAGCTGTATATTTGGAAATCGTGAAAGATTACTCTGCAGACACTTTTATGGCGACATTTCATCGCTTTACGTTCCGTCGAGGTCACTGTACAGACTTATACAGCGACCAAGGTACCAATTTCGTTGGTGCAGATCAAGAATTAAAGCTAGCGCTAAAGGCCTTTAGTTGGCCGTCTAGTTTTGGTGACAACCTGGTCTCTCAAGGTACCCACTGGTATTTTAATCCTCCGACCGCACCTTATTTTGGAGGCACATGTCAGTCGGCCGTCAAGTCTATAAAGTTTCCCCCAAAACGAGTTATTGTTGACCAGGTTCTAGCCTTTGTTGAGTATGCGACTCTCCTTTGTCGAATAGAATCTTGTCTCAACTTTAGGCCGCACGACTTGGACGTTCTAACTCCTTCGCATTTTCTGATGTACTGATCTTCTCACGCAAATCCTTTGCTGGACTTTAACTCAGAAAAATTATCCCCATTACAATGCTGTCGTCTCGTGACTTGAGCTGTGCAATCTTTTTGGAAACGCTGGTCAAATATATATCGCAGCTTCTTACAGATATGTACTGAATGGTTTTTGTCTCAATATAACTTGCCCCACTATTGTACTCGCGCTAGGGTCCGTTTACTGGTATGAGTCGGTGTATGTGCCTACTATGGCGCTGGTTTCGCTGCTCACGCGATGCGTGAGCAGACTGGCTCATTTAACTACTCGAGCTGGTTAAGTTGATGGTTGATGGTGCGTGAGTCTGCACGCTTAGATGCTTACTCCGTTTTTTTGTGACATTATACCCTCCAACACTAGTAAATGAAGAACAAAGACTTAGGATGTTAAATAAAATAGTTTTGAAAAATTTTCTTTTATAGGTGCGAGTGTTTAAAGTTAATGTCGTTATTCGGCCTGTGCTCGTTTTTCTCTTCTCGTTATCTTACTCTAACTTCCGGAACACGGTTTTTTTTATTATTTTAAAATACAGTCCACACCGAAAAAATTAAACATTACAGCGTAGATCGGTAATATTAAACAATATTTATGTATACTTTATTACATAATTTATTACAGTATTTCCGTACATATTATTTAAAACATTAATATTAAAGGAAAAAGGCATATTCATTGTAAGTTGTTAATATTGAATGTTCATTGTAAAATTGAAAATATTTCCAAAAATTTTTGAACATATATGCGTTATTAACCAATTTTTCGAAACGTTGCGAATGTCATGCGTCCATCTCCAATCTCTAATAACAATTTTGAAATATTTTCATCAATTCAACAAATATTAATATATAATTTAAAAATATGAAACAATGGCCATAAAAACGATGATTTAATTGTATCCAAAATCATTACACTCCTGTTCCTTTTTAATAACTGATAGAATCTGTCGAAAATCTCCACCCAAAACTATCATTTTATTTTAAAATGGTTTATGATTGTTACACAAATGTTGTAGGACTTTATCAACAATTTCTAATTCCTTTCTTAGTATCATTGACGCCTCGTCCCATATGATTAAATCTACTTCATTTAATTTTTTTTGTCACATGTAGATTCTGAAAATGAACTTTCAATGATACTTAAATCTAAGGGCAATTTAAGTCTTATGACTTGTCATACCTTTAGGAAATAAAATTGATGCAATACGTATCCATGAAATTTGATACAAATTTTAGTTATCTAGAAATAAAAAAATTAATCAACGTTGTGTATTAATATATTTTTTCTGATCCTCCTAGACCATTATTAAAACAATTCTTTTATCCCCGTTAGTTATTGATTTAAAATGTATTTTTGTGTTTCCTTCAATTTAAAATGTGAATAATCAACCAATTTTTTATTTACTTCAATTTCTTCATCAATGTTTTCTAAATTTGAATCAATATTTTCTAAAGTAGGTAAATTAAAATTTGTACAATACTTTTATTCTGATTTCAAAATTTAATCGAAATGTATGAGAGCCTTATTTTCTTTATTTCCAACAAAATCTCCATTAAATTGACTTTCATATTTTTTTCATAACATATACCTTTGGATATTTTCTGCCATCTAAGACCATGCAAAACATTCTTCTAATGGATAATTTTACCAGTAACATAATGCTAGCTTCTTCGAAAGTATTCCGAATTTGAGGATCATGTTACATTAGACCCATAATTATTGCAGTTTCTTTGTAAGTTTATATAGTTTTACCTTTAATTGTTTTAAAATCTTTGAAATAAGTTATTCTCTTCATTTCATTTATTAATAATTAAAAAAAAAATCTTCCTTGATCTTTCGAAAAGATAATGTTTAATCCACCTATTGCAGTATCTTTTCTTAAACGTTGTCTGTTATTCCATTTTTTATTTAATACATTAAAAATATAATGTTCTGCACTACAAAAGTATTTAAAACTGTTAGCAAAGTTGTCTATTTTGTTTATCTAAATTTAATTTAATTTATTAGGATTGTTTATCTTTTTTATAGAACAAAATGATTCATCGCTTCCTTTATAAATGTTGTCATAAACATATTTCATGCTCTGTATTGATGCACAATGTTTAACGTTTATGTGACATTTGTATTTCATTAATAAAAATCTATTTTATAGTGCGACTATAAAATTGTCAACTAAAATTTTTTTATTACTATTTTTGATTTTGTATATATTTTCCTCCAAAAAATTGTGAGTTCATTATTCATGTGGATAACCATCATCACATGAAGGTTGGGGAAATTTCATTTTACGAATTTTATCATTTTTTTTAGGCCCATACTATCAGTATGACGGGGACTATGTAACATGTGTTTCATTACTCATTTTTTAAAACGACGCGGAACACTTTAGGGCAAAATGTAAAACTAGGCAATAAGGTATATAGCATTAATAATGTATGGTAAATAAAAGAGTAACCAATATATGTGTTTTCATAACGTTAATTTTAAATTAAACATGTAATGAATACGTCTAAATGATTGTAAATATTAGTATATTGTAAATCGGATAAAGAAATCAATAAGAAAGACAAATATATATATTTCCTATGCCCATCATACACTAATTTAAATAAAGATTTAGAACATGATTTTACATTTAACAAGTTGTTACGAAAGGTTAAGATATTATTGCATAAATTCCGAGTGTATCCGGAACATGGTCAGTATTTCGAAAAGTTTTACCACCAGCCACCCAAGCACGGTTACCGAAGTCGAGAATTACACGAAAAAAGTCAGAAATTACATCCAACCCCCTGCAACACTCCTAACACTTACATCTTTTTTCGACAATGGCATAAGTTAACCGAAAAAAATCCTATTTCAAATTTTGTAAACAATCAATATATAAATTTTCTACTGCTCATTTTTTAAAGTTATAAGTACTTTAGCATCGGGGGTTAACGCGCGGAGCACGCAGGGGGGCAAAGCTCCACTAGTGTATATATCCCTGTATAATATAGGTTATTTATGTGGGTCGGAAGAAATAGGCCCCCTACGCCCTTCACTCGTTGTTTTTTTGACTTAAATGAAAGGTAAAAATCAGTTAAATATACGCTTAATTCCAATGATTTTTTATAGCAATTCTGACCCACCACGCTCCTTTCGCACCCTTTGCCTTTTTATGTTTGCACATCTACAGTCCCCCCATGCCCCCCACATAATATGGTAAAAATATGATGTTTTTCCATTAGAAAATATTGTTTAGTCCCCCCATCGCCCCCCCTGCCACCTCGCATTTTTACCAGAGCCCAACTACGTCCCCCCGCACACTCCCTTCAATACCGCCCATGTCCCTCACGTCCCTGCACCCCTTTTTTTTGTTAGGTTATCCCTTATTTACCAAAAAATATAAATTTTTAACCCATTGCTTATTTTAGTAGATCTCCCAAAGATGGCTCAAGTCATCCGAAAGACATTCTCTCGCTGGATTCTGGCAAAAATAGACGAATTAATCCGATTACAGACGAACTATCTTGCCAAATCCCTCTAAGATTGTCTAACGTTTTCAAAAACGACTGCTAGCAGCCGAAGCCACATCTCAATAGCCCATGAAAAATTTTTGATTTGCTCGCACGACTCGTTTGGCAAATAAAAAGACGCAGAACATGGCTTCTATTTAGAATATATAATTTATTATCGATATTACTATTTTTTAGCAAAATCACTTTTAGTTTTATAATTCGAGGGTTTTTTTTATATGTTTTCCTTTTCTTTTCCCAAAAATTTAAATGTATAATAGATTCTTCTGTAAAATTTTAACAAACTTGAATATTTAAGACTAAGAATAAGTACATGGATGAACAACTAACTTATAGACATGGTGAAAACAAATCCAAGCGTGTGCAAACTATAATTATGCTATAGTCTAGCAAACCGTAACTGGGATGTAATTGGTTAAGAAGTCCCAATCAGTAACCACGTTTTTTTCATACAAAATATGATTAACACTATGTTTTCTTGTATTATACTTACTATATAGGCGTATTACACTTTCGGGCATGATGTAAATAGACAAGGTTTGCTGGTTACTATATGATTTTGACAACTGAAAAAACAAATTAGATCTTAAGGCAAGTTAGCTCTATATTTTTCCAACAGAAATCATGTGATTTATTGCAATGATCTACCACTACGTCTAAAACTAACCAACTTTTCTCTACTGCGGCAAATAAGAAACGTGGCTGTCAAAAATACTACATAAATGTAACGTAAATTCAAGCAAAATATAGAAATAAATGAAATAACGAATACTAGCAGAAAAGAAAATCACCAAAGAAACTGGCAACATTTGCAATGTTTATTAATTAATAGTTTATTCAATAATTTGAAATCATTTTAAAAAAAAGCAAAAATATGAATTCTTCTTCATCTAAATAACCCAATATATTTTAACATAATTACCAAAGGAATGGCAAATAATGAAAGTTAAAACTATTTATTGTTTAACATAATTAGGTTATTTTAAAAAAGTAGCTTATTTTTTTTTTTTAATAAGTACTCTAAGAATAGCGTCTCTATTGTCAGTCTACAAAAAAGTGTCAACAATAAATATATAAAAGGATGCTATTAATGGTTATCTTAATCTCAGAGTTACCATAAGAGATATATCTTACTATATAAGACAGTGATTTTAGTAGGTTTGGTAATAGGCCCCCCTACCCCCCTTTCCTACCGTGCCTACCAGAACCCCGACAATTTGATTTAATTTGACGTTTAATTTCTCCGTGATTTTCACTGTGACTAGTTTTCTTTTTCCCCCTTTACAAACCCCCACAAAGGTTTTATGAATTCACCTGATATCTTTGTTATTATTACTAGACGCCACACCACCCACAACCCCCCATACTACTATTCAAACCCCCCCTATGAACCCCTAACAAAATAAGGCTATCTTTGTCTTAATTCTCTTGAATTCATGTTTGCTCAAACTTTTTGATCACCTTAGACCCCTTCATCAATTATGGAGAAATAACTGTACCACTCTTCTTAACCTCTTTCTCACTACCCTTTTCTTCCAATAAACTTACATGAATCAAATGTTTAGCAAATTTTCATAGCACCTTTGAGATATTGTTGATGGCATGTTAGATTTTTCTTAGAATATAAAAGACTACCTGATACTTAAAATTTCAGTCTCTCATTATATGCCGGCACATTGACTTAAATTTTTTTATATATTTGTACGTCAAGATAGAGCATAATTGACTGAATGATTAAAAAAATGATTTCAAGAAATTAGGTACATAATGTTATTAGAGATTGTAGAATGCTATAAAAAACAACCCGTTCAAAATTTCTGAAAATTTTTAGATTGAATAAAACATTGGTAATCTTTACATATCATCATCTACATACAATTTAGAACCTTAATACATGTTACAAAATTTTTTAAACGCAATGTTGATTATGAGGTAAGATGACGAACTGGATTTGTTTAGAACAGTAAGATGCAATCCTAAGTAAAAGGGATTTATAATAGTTTAACCAAACCTTTCTAGACAAACAACGCCAGATACCATACCTAATCTCACAATATGATTATTCTATACACAAGAATAGTCAATTTCAGATAATATAACAGACAAAAAAATTTTTGAAAAGATTTTAGCTTTTGTTAACACTAATTAGTTATAAAAACGTTGTTTACAAGACGCATACATTCTAATGACATAGCATTCTGATGATAAAATAAGTACATCTGTAGATATACAGAATAATTTTTCTGCTGATATAATTTTAAAAAAATGTAAAGCTAATAATAATAATAATAATAATTAAACATATTCTACAGAGTTCTGACACTCATCTTAGTCCTTGTTGAAGCGAAGTTTCTTATGGCGCGTTCTGGCTTTCCCATTATGAGGACCCAAATGAAAATTTTTCAACTGCGGTGACGGCGGCGCAACAGATTTTCTCAGCAAAATTTGGCAATAAAAAAAAAAAAACAGTTACCACCAAGAATCGAACCGGCGCCCTTCTGGTTACGGGACAAAAGCTTATCCACCATGCTACAAACGCATTGGGTACATTGTCAACTAATTGTGTACATAACGTGCAACTGTCTTAACATCATTTGTACACTCTTACTATAATAACTGATTTATTTATCAACTATTACTTAAAGAAATTCCCACAAAAAAAAATAAAATTATTTCAAAGATACTATTCATCGCTAACTAAACAGATAATAAATAATAGTTTAAAATTAATTTCATGATATTCGCGGTTAACGCGAAAAATTTTTAATTCCTATTGTTACTTGAGTGTGATAAATTGTCAAAAATTTGATTTCACTCACGATGAAAAAATCGATTTGTTTGAATTGATGTAGCCTATATTTAAGGTATAGTTGTTCTCGTGTAGTCGTTCTTAACCCATATAAATTTATAGATAATTGATATTTTGCATGTCAATTAGTGTTCACCTATGCTAATTGCAATTGAAATATCCAAATAACTAATAAATAAAATAACAGATGTCACAAGAAATATTATGAAATTTCAATAAAATCCAAAAAGCTAAGAACAACCTGATCACTATACAGATATACTGAAAGCATAGCAAATCATAAATTTTAGGATATTTAAAAAACGGCACGTCTTAATGATCTAAAATTTTGGTATTCAAATCTGAAAGGCATCAAAAATAACATTAGAGTTTTTTCAAATAATCCATAGAGCGATTTTTTTACATCGATGACAAAGTCTTTTTTCGAGTGGTGACCCTATACTTCCCATATTAAAGAGTCCAACTTTGAAACTTTATATCTGTGAGACGGTAGGTGCAGGCATTATAAAATTTAAACAACTTATTTATAGCAGTGTAAGAAATGAGTGCACAAAGATTCAGAAATATCTATAATGAGTGAATATCGTAAATAGTATTCTGAATTTAGAAATAATACTTGTAAAAGCTTTTATTAAAAATGCATTGGCCTATTTTTTATTACAATATGATGCGTGGAAGCTTCGTCACGCGTCCGACGCACGCATTTTGTTTAATTAATTCTAAGAAACAATTCGTCTAAAAGTTCCTAAAATTTTTAAATAAGGTGACAAAGATTAGAAGAATCCTTAATCGTGCCCATAAAACTCGAAATCATACTTATCAAAATCGTATTTAGTCGACGAAAAATGAATATAAAGTACTATCACATAATTTAATAGTCATGTCACGCAAGAAATTTTTGCTAATATAGTATAAGTGCCTTAAGAATGGTAAAAATTGTGCTTTTACTCAGAAGGTAAAGTATATTTATGACTACATGCACCTAAAAAGAGACAGAGGATGTATTAAAATTAAGGAACTTAATGATTCTGTCAAATAAATGTTAAGTAAAATTTAAAGTTGTCTAAATTCTATACACCCAATTCCGAATGAACAGAGTAAGCAGATTACAAAAATTGAAAATTCGATGAGGAAGTCACAGGTTCATTAATTCATCACCATATCTTAAAAGTAAAAAAAAGTCCATTGAAGAAAACAACAGCAAAAATAGAATAAACAATCGGCAAACACCGTTTACGGCATAGTTGAGTGGAACAAAATTGATGTTGTGCCGAATTCTTGAAATATGTCTACATTCCTGAATCTTTGATTTCTAACAAAAAATTAAAATTTGGAAAGAAGGAAAAGATATTATACAATAACAGCAAGATTAAACATAGTTTTTTCTAAAGATCATGATAAATTTTTTTCTGATTGATATTCAATTAAGTAAAATAAGCAATTTGATTTGATGACTTGCAAGCACATAATGAAATAAAGTATAAGACTTGTAAGGCTAGAGTAACAGTTATGTTTCGCGAAAGTTTCAAAGCACCTATAAGCTATTATTGTTATGTATTATAAATAATCACTACAATTTTTTGCACTGTTTTTAATTTCTAAAAACATTTAAGGTGATAAAATATTGAGCAAATAAATCAGTTATATCACACAAAACTTCTCTGATAAAAATAAGAACCATGCTCTACATATAAATAAAATTTTCGAATTTCAAAAAAAAATTGTATCAAATGCTTGATTTACTGATGATAAAAATAATTGATGAAAAAAAAAATATTCATTCTAAGGAAATTAATCTTTGTACACAAATTTTGAATACAATTTATGGACAAAATAACCAAAATTCATTGAAAATTTTAAAAGTTACTTTTCAACGAACAAAAAATTAATGTACTCATGGCCTTGGAAGAACAGGTTTCGGAGAAACAATCTCGTAAAAATTTCTTATTCTTTTTACTAATATCAAAGATTTCTGTCGATGGTATTAACTGGTACTACATTTATACTTCATTTAAATAAAATGAACATTCATAAAACTATTGATTTATCGCTGTATTTAATTTACATCAACAGATCATTTTGTTTTGCAAATCTGAAACAAACATTAAGTAATAACTAATTTAATATGATTATTTCCTTATTCAGTCACAATTTCACTACAGTATTTATTCTTTATTGAATTAAAAAGTAAAATATTGTTTAAATAAAGAAAAATGGTATTGATCAATTGCTTTTATATCAGGTGATCGCAAGGTTCACACGGCATGTACACCAAAAATTGATCAGTGTATTATTATTTTTCGATATTATGTAGGGATTATGAAGGAACTGCCCCCCCCCCCCTTACCTAATATGGAATATTAGGTTAAAGTACGGGTTAGAGTTATTGGACCCTCCTTATCCCCCATAAATTAAGGTAAAGTTGGTTTAATTTCTCCGTGTTTGTGGAATAGTCTTAAAGCAGACCCTCACCCGTCCCACACTCCTACAAGCAAACGTCTTCTTCTGAGGATGGCTAGAGTCAACTGAGAATATCGTAATATAAATTATGTCTATTATTAAAATAAAAATTTCCTACCGCTCATTTTTCAAAGGTATAGTCGGGCATGAGGGTTGACGAGCGGAGTGCGGCGCGACGGTTCAGCATTGCTGTAAGTCTAAATGTACAGTGGAACGTTGCGCTGCCTATATAACTCAAACAACCCGAAAAATAGTTTCAGATGCACAAGGTGAATACGAAAACTGATTATAACGTAAAGAAATTTAGTATTAACAAAAAAAATTTCTCAATGATCTAAAAAAGATGTTAATGAAGCTATCCAGTTTTTATTATTGATTTTTGTACTATCTTGTACCTTTGCATCCAGAACCGGAATAATACTAGTGATTACGCTCGGCAGAATCTGTACCTTACTTAGAACTTGGCCTGTTCGGCATTTTCCTTAGCACACAGATGATCTATCGAGTACCTTTCTAACCGCTCCACAGTGGTCCTAACTGGAAAAAAATGTTCAAAACCGGCCACAGCCCCTATTTCTTCACCGATTTCCAATTTTTTTTTTTTAAATAAACTTCAGATAATTTAGAAGAATTACTCAAAGCCGGATTTTGGATTTTGGTATTTAATAATTTTTTACATAACCTCAAATGTAAAAAAAACAGGATTTTCGCTAAAAATAGTATTGTTTATTTATTTAAAAAATCGAAAAAAATTATACATCATCTTGATAATACTGTTTATCATATAAACTATACATAAGCATAATAAAAATCATTTATGATACATTTTGGGGTTATGTTACACATATATGTACAAGGTTTTCTATTATGATCAACCACAAATTTTTTTTGAAAGTTAGAAAAAATATTTCTGTCTTCTTGTCGTGCTATAACAATTTCCAGTAAGTTACGCAGTGATTTGGGTTCTTTTCATACGTTTCAAGGTTATGTGCCCCAAATAATACGGAAACTTTCTAACTTCGACATCCAGGAGTCCATTTGGAATCGAAAGAAAGTCAGGTACTACTTGGCAAGTGCCTTTTATATTTAATGATAAGGTCTTAAGTTCTTAATAAATTTGTAGGTTATGTTAGAAGGAATTTTAAATACTACATATCGACAATATATAAACTGACTTTAAAAATATTAAAAAATAATAATAGTTTTGTAAGTCTCAAGCAATTGTCGTAGGTTTCTGACGTAAAAGGCTTTTTTGTAATTTTTTGAGGTTACTTCAAGATAAAAGTGCAAGTAGTATTACAGGTTAACTGTCATATGGTCTGAGATCTTATTTGGGCATGACATGCCAAATCGGCACGTGAGAAATCACATAAGATCTCTAAAGAGTTACTAGATAAATTATATATATGTATGCATATAAACATACGTGTGTGTGTCTATGTTTGTGTGTGTGTGTGTTGTGTGTGTGTATGTGTGAATAATAATTTTTTTATAAATAATCGTTATTTTTTATGGTACGCTCTAAACCATAACTAGGAAAAAATGGAGCTAGAAACAGGAATTTTGCGAAATTCCTATCTTCAAAATAGGAAATCTAACAGTTTCCAATTTACAAAGAGTAATTTCTTCATATTTCCCTTTTCAAAACAGGAAATCTCTCAGTTTCCTATTTACGAAGAGTAATTTTTTAATATTCCTCTTTTCAAAACAGGAATAACGTGATTTTACTACTTTCAAAATAGGTAACAGCTGAAAATCCTATTTTTAAAAGTGGGCTCAATAGAGTTTCAGGACTTCTGGACTCTCAAAGAAACCCTATAGTATATCATATATACAATGAAAAGGTGAGTGAATATCAAATGTACGATTATGTTCATGACTTTCCGCGATCCCATGATGAAACTTATTTACTTACTTTAGGAAGATTCATTATTGCTATTAGAACATGTTTAGGTTGGGTCTGGATGCCGGTCTTTCTTTTCTATTGACTATTATGTATATAAGTATATACAGTACTTTCTTGGCTGTCGTGCAACAAGGTGAATTTCCATTGACAATTTATATGTATTAGTTAGCTTGAATGTTTATTAATTGTCAATGCACGCGTTCCTTATAAGTTTTGCGCTTTTTAAATAGGAAACTATAGTGCCCACTTTTGAAAATAGGATTTTCAGCTGTTTCCTATTTTAAAAGTAGTAAAATCACGTCATTCCTGTTTTAAAAAGAGGAATATCATGAATTTCCTATTTTGAAAAGAGGAATATTAAGAAATTACTCTTTGTAAACAGGAAACTGAGAGATTTCCTATTTTGAAAAGAGGAATATGAAGAAATTACTCTTTGTAAATAGGAAACTGT